>MU226203.1:2629443-2661191 GCA_018584345.1 Thuja plicata
TCCTCTTCCATCAATCTGTGATTTTTGGCCTCCATAGCTTTTTTGCTTCTCTCTTTCTGTGACAGGTTTGCATGCAGGTGATTCTTGGGAGTTGTGGGTTGATAGTTTTCATCAACTCCAATAAAGGTATGATGATACTAATGGAGGAAGGTCGTGATAGATAAAAAATCTAAGTGAAAATCCCTCTTGTTGCAATATCTTAATGATTGTTTTAATTTTGTTCTTTGTTGGAAGTTTTAACTCTTGTTGACTTGTTTTGGAAATTCTAGCAATGATTGACTTTTATTGAAATGTGATCTCAATGTTTCCCTAAGTTTGTCTTATTTTGAATGATCAAATTTGAATAGAATGCACTTCAAACACAAAGATAAAATGTTTGTTTTTTTGATGGGAAATATAAGCACAAATTTGTACGTTCAAAGGTTACTCAAACCCCAAATTTTCACTGGTATAGCACAATCAAAAGCACTTGAAAACACTTTCTAGCCTACGGAAATGGATTCACTACAATACCAAAGCCCACAACTTGGAATCTTCATCGAATCAAGTAGCCTTGTCACACCTAGAATGGGTGTTCCCATTTTCTTTTGTCTCTTCGAGAGCCAACAGATAGGGGATCTCTCCCCTCCCCCCAAAAGCTATTAAAAGCCTATATAAAGCTGAGGATTTTTGTCTCTACTAAAGGGAGCCTTATGGTTAATATCTCGGGGATAGACTTTTCCCCATCCTTGCATTGAAATGTATTGCAATGTTTGGTCAAAAATAGGATATGCTTCTAACTATGGTGTCTAGTGGAGGAACTTTTGGGGTATTTTGGTGCCTATACATGGGAATGCTAGCACATTTAAGTGATATCCCTATTGGAGTAAAATGATTACTGAAAGGGGGGTGAATCAGTAATCACATAAAACAATTTTTTTTTATTTTTAGTACTTTTGAAACAACTTACTTCAAATAATGTAGATATAAATAAGCACACAACACATCACATGAAAAAGAGAGACACAAAGATTGTCTTGAGTGGAAAACCCTTCGGGTAAAAAACCACTCAAACTTAGCCTCACTGGCTTTATCCTTGAATCAATTTGTAAATCTCACTGATATTGACAATTTAAATGCCTCACTGGACTTTTGTGCCTCACTGGCTATTTGTGCTTCACTGGCCTTATTACAATCTGCCTTATAGGATTTACAAAACTTTCACAACTTTCAACATACAGAGATCAAAAAATCTCATTGCTACTAGATCCTATAAATGCATATCATACACTATTGATTCATAATACATGTTTTTATGCTCAGCAGTATACAATACCTAATCATAGATTCTAGCCAATTATACTTTTCTGTCAACAACTGATTGTGCACATCTGATAAAATATGAATCTATGAACTCACAATGCTTCTTTATCTGTCCCTGAATCATATTGTCACTACAATATAAATAATGTCTCTCAATACAAACTGATTCCAATCTGTATAATAAAAAACTGAATACAACTATTTCAAAACTATTTACTCTCATCATGTATACCATTAATGCTTCTCAAGAATGAACATTCATAAATGAAATAAACAATTCATAAATTGTATACCAAATTTTTCTTGTCAAGGCTGACCATTACCATATGTATCTTTTTAATGTCACTGCCCCTCTGCATAGATACATAGAATACCAAACAATTGATTGCAACCAACAATATTAATGTCACATTCAGATTAAGTATCAAAACAAAGTTTTTTCAATGCAACTATGTAATGAATACTTTTAACTATGAGCTTATACAAGCCTGTGTCATGAAGTAAAGTAACCATATACAACAATTGTGCATGTATACAATGTGGATATGTTACAATCACTATCGATCCATATGGTGCAAATGACATGTATAGTTTTACTCTTCATAACCTATGCTGGCTTGTTCATGAATATCACATCTTATTCTTCTCAAATGAACTCATCTATGTATGTAGTTGTCATCTTATGCAAAGACTGACACACATAATGAACAAAGACTTTAATAATGCAGTCTAAAGCTGATACAACTATGCATACAAATACATGCAATGTAACATACTCAACATTACTAATACTTCATGTGACTATGTGCACAATGACATAGAGGCAACACAAAGACCTAACTATCAACATGACAGTTGAACCAACACATTTCACCGACAAAGAATACTGAGATACTAGGAACCCAAAAACTGACATTACATTGTGATGAATAAACTCAAACCCGACATACCATGTAAATCCCAATATGAATATGAATGAAATTACATGAATTCCCTCATTAGGGTTTAGACAAGCAAATTACTTTTTACAACCCAGAAACTAACAACAACCTTATTCGAAGATACAATATGTAACATAAGAGATACATGGAAAGCATGGCTATGAGGAAGGTCATCATTCCTGCAAGAAATGGTTATATAAAAGACTGTAACAAACAACCCTTTAAACTTTTACAAACTAAAAACATATTTATGCAAGAGAGAAAATGATTCAACTAACCATCGATAGATGAATTCAAAATGAGAGGATTAAGAATCGTATACACTAGTTTGAGCTTGTTAATCTCTACAAACAAAACCAAGTTCCTCAACTATTCCATCTATTATTCAAACTACCATTCCAAACCGACCATGTCTCTTGCAAATTCTACCATGCCACAATGTGATGCCCCATCTCATGAAAAGAGCTAGGGTTAACACACAGTTAACCAAAATCAAGAACAAAAAGTAGTTTAACAAAAGCGGTTCTCGATGCCCAAGAAAAATGGGCTCGAGACACATCCTCAATTTATGTCATTAATTGTCACATTATTGTGGCAAGTTTGCATCTTTTCTCACATTTGAAATGTATGGCTAGGGACCGACCAAAAGGTCCTAGCAAAACAACTTTGTTAAAACCATGGTCACAACTTTGCGACATAAACCATATGCTTTTCCTTTATAACCCAAGAGCATTGTTAGTGCAAACTTCAAATGCTTCAGAAACATGTTTTTGATAGCCTTGGTACTGAATTGATAAACAATAAGTGAACCATACTCAACTCAATACAAGCTATCAATTGTAATATTATAAATTGTTAAGTAACTGCAACGGATAAATCAATACAAATGAGTGATCCACATGATGAGCCTGAAGTCTAGGTTAGCTTATTTTGATATCAAGGACAAAAAAGATGTGGGGATCAACAATCCCAACCCTTAGAACAAGGGTTTTTACACATCTCATACACAAGCACCATGTGGTTTTGACTTTTGGCAAGGCCATGCTTATATTTGTGTGTAGATATTGAGGGTAATTGTTAGTATAGAACAATGACACCAATTGATTATGACTTTTGTCAAAACCACAATTATTTATATAGTCGACTGAAAGAAAATGCCGCTTGAGTCATTCCCTTGGGTGAGTACTCTTTCACACAAGACAAGCTCTTTTTTTCTAAAAAAATGAAAGTCATGCATTGTTAATAACCTTTCCCTTACACCCAGGATCTCGAAGGCAAGGGGAGAGGATGCTCAGTGTAACGGTGGGTCAACCCTATAGAATAAAAGCACATCAAACACAATAAACACTTGGTTCATTTTAAGCACCAAATGAGATGTGATCTAAGCTAAAATAAGACAATCAGTTTCAAAATCACAACTCTTTGACATGCATCCTACATCAAACACCATTAGTAATATCATAGCATAGTCTTTGACATATGAGGATAACCTACACAAGTCCACAAGGAATAGTCCCAAAACCAAAAAGAATAGGAAATACCACTCACACCATAAACACAATAAAACTAGCTACACTAACCAAAAAACAAACAAATAATCAATCAATTGTCCTAAAAAAACACAAACTAACAAACCAACCAAATAGACCAAACTAACAAAAAAAACAAAAAAAAACAACACTTATTAACAAACTAAACTCTATCAAAACAAAACATTAACAACCAATTTCTAACAATCTAAACTAACATACTAGTACAACACTAGAGTTGACATAAACATTGTTGTTGCTCCCTACATTTGAAATGTCGTTGACCGTTGGCTCCTACCTAGACTGCCTAACAGGGCCTAGGTTGTTTGTGATGCTGTCTGGGCCTGCATATGGGCTCTCTAGCAGATCTGATGAGGATTTTGTTGTGGATGCGGTTATTTTCATTGTTGGGAGGGTGGATACTTCTTATCGCACACTGCAGATTTTGAATTTACCCCGACCTTCTTCCTCTGCGGCCATTGGGCTGGAGGATGTTGCAGGGGCTTCTGTGCTGGTTTCAAATTCACTACTCATGTATTTGTGGGGCTCTCTTCCTAGTTCAAGTGGTGGTGGGTGTTTCAATGTTGGGGGCTGGGAGGGTTAGGGATGTTGCCTCTAATGCTATTGTTGTTGGTGGGAGGAGCTATGCCCATGCTGCCAGATCTGATGGTCCAAAGGTGAAATCTTGTCCCATTACCTATGCCAAGACCACTTCTATTGTGGTGTGTGGCCTAGAGGTGGTGGAAAATGTTGATTCCTGCCAACGTTGTGGAATGATCTAAAGATTTACAAGTTATTGACCCTCTCTCCCTAATCTATATCACAGGGTGTCAGATTCCTGGAGATTATTAGTTACTAGTAACATTAAACTCTTCCCTTCTGCAAGAGGTTTTTTTATTGTTGCTTTTACTTCTAATGAGGAACACGATTTGATACTGAGCAAACTATGGGTATGGGGGAACCACTATCTCTTGGCTAAACCCTATTCAACTTCCTTTAACCCTCTCACTGAACTGCTCAGTGTGCATCCAGTGTGGGTTCGACTCCCAAATCTTTCACTCCATTTTTGTGAGAATTCTCGCTTGAGGCCATAGGAAACTCTATTGGTCATTTCTTAAAGGTGGATGAGGTTACTGCTGCTGTGAGTCATTCTATCTTTGCTCGTATTTTGGTGGACATTGACATCTCTACTCCCCTCCCAAGGGATGTGGTTCTCATGGTTAGGGACAAGACTTGGACCCAATCACTAGATTTTGAGGGCATTCCTTTTCGATGTAGGCGATGCTTCTCTATTGGCCATTTGGCCACGAATTTTTCTCTCTCACGTCATAAGGGTGTTGCTAATTGGTGGAAGGATGCAAATGATGATCATTTGATTGTGTTGGCCTTTGACTCTTCCTCTGATGACTCTACTGACAATGCCCCCCCTGGATGCTTCTCCTCCTATTCCAACCTCTTTCATTCCAAAGGATCCACCCCTTGTTGCTGAGACAGGCCCCTCTAGTGCCACAAACTCTTCTCTATATGTTGTCGCTTTTGATATGCTCTAGACTATGGTTGTTGTTGTTGGTCAACACTCTTCTCATGTTGATATTGTTGGTTCTCCTTCTCCTAGGGTCAGTAAATTGTTCCATGCGATGTTGTGGACCTTGGGCTTGGTGGTGGGGATCCCTCTAATTGTATTGCCTGGATAGTTGTACGTCGGCAAATAAAGAATCACTCTGCAATCTCTTCTTCTCCATCCATTATTGTAGGTGTGTTGTCTACCCACACTTGACGTGGGTTACTAGCCATGCGACTAGTCTTCTATCAATTGTCCTTTAGTGACCTTCTTGTAGTTTGTTCTGCCAACACCTTTGTTGTTGTGTTGTGGTTTGTAAGGATCAACCCCCTTGCTTGGATTCTTTAATAATAATAAACTAACACACTAATACAAACATTGGTAGATGTGTAATTGTAGATGCCTTGGTTGATACATAATGCAAAGAAGGAGATAATGCAACAAGTTGTTTGACAATATTGTTTCAAAGCGATGTTGTCTCATGGACACAATGATTGTAAGATATGCACAAAATGACCCATTAAAAAGATCTAGGAAACTTTCAAGCAAATTTCGTGGTTGACATGTATACAAGATGTAGAATTACAAGCAGAGCATATGAACTG
Organism: Thuja plicata; assembly: GCA_018584345.1. Taxonomy (NCBI): domain Eukaryota; kingdom Viridiplantae; phylum Streptophyta; class Pinopsida; order Cupressales; family Cupressaceae; genus Thuja; species Thuja plicata. The sequence continues at coordinate 2,635,382 of MU226203.1, forward strand.
TTGACAAAAATGCCTCAGAGAGATATGGTCTTTTGGATATGCACAATGATATGCACAGTGTGAATTCATCAAAATGGATTCAAAGATTACAATATGTATTACATAGCTTCTGAAGAAAAGAATCACACAAAGTAATTTTTAATATTGAAAGCTTCTCACTTTAGTTTGTAAAAAAAACACTATCAACTTTCTACATATTTCGGAGTTCTAGTTTAGAATGAAAGGAGAGTAGGATTTTCTAATAGGAGTGATCAATGCAATTGCAATGCTATAAAATTAAATTGGATAGAAAATGGGATCCTCTCTTCTCTTACACAATCTGGCATTACATAAGCAGGGTGTTTTCTTTAATCCTGCAAAGGATAGGAAATGGAGAAGGGTGTTAGCATCTTAGTCAGATGAGGCCTCAGCCACTGGTCACATAGAGGGAAAGCAAAATGTGACGATTGCCCGATATGGACAAGATAGATTTGGTGAAAAGGCTTTTTATAAACATTCAAATAAATGCAATCGGCAGGTATAGAGCCGAATTCCACAACCTTCACTAGAACTTTTTCTATGTAAAGGACCAAACAAGGTATGTGAACCATTTTCCATCTGCCTCATAGAAGGTATCAAAAATATGATGGTTCATGGAATTTGACGAATTGCGAGAAATAGATTTGTTGACAGGGTTTTGTAAATTTTCAAGTAAAAGCACACGATAAACATGTAATGCAATGTGAAACAACAATCTAAGCTTGTGAACTTTCAAATCTGCAAGCAAAGACAAGGATCCTGGGCTATCAACAAGGCATGCAAACTGTTTAACAGAAAGGAAGGCCGAATCATAGACCGGGCACGTAAACCGTTTGATAAAATGAATAAAGGGCTTTAGAAACTTTCAATGCAAAATCAAAGACAACACAACTGAGTCATGGACAAAAAGTCTCGATGAAATGTCATCCCTTGAAATGCATGATTGTATGGCACTTAAAAATGCTTCAAATGAAATGGTGGTAGAAACTTTTAGAACAAATGCTAATGGGAGATGCAAAACATACAAAGCGTTTTTAAATCTATCCAAATATGGTGTAGTACCAAATTAGATCAATACAATTAAATCAAGCGAAAACCAAATCTATAAAGGAAAAAAGGTTGCCCCACCAGGAGTGCTAAATGTATGACGATAAAAATGGAGATCAAGATCAGAGATCTAGTTTATCCCAACATCATAATAATAAAGTTATTCCTAATAAACACAAATGCAAATAACATATCAACTAAAACAAAAACAAATGCATTTAATAGAATCTCACTCCATTGCTTTCCTATCTACCAAGATCTTGTGTTTAATAATATTTACTCTTTGAGCACTATGTACAAGAAACTATGGAGAACGAAATGATTGATTGATTCAAGAATGATTAAAAAATATCAAAAATTAAAGGATAGTATGCAGGTATTATTGGAGTTGATGAAAACTCAACCCTACAACTCCCAAGAATCACCTGCATGCAAACACCTGTCACAGAAAGAGAGAAGCAAAAGCCATGGAGGCTAGAAACAACATATCTGTGAAAGAGGAAACATCCTCAATTGATTCAATAATAAAATATGGAATAAAAGATGATTTAAAATCAATCAGAATTAATTATCAAATACAAAGATATCCAACCTATAAAAGGTGATCAAAACCCTAAAAAGGGAAACTCTAGGTTACATGATAATAATTAATAATAGAATTAATTATTATATGCCTAAAGTTTAGCTTAAGTGAACTAGAGATAATAAGTGACTTAATAATTAAATCAGAATAAACACCTCCCCATAAAATAAACTTAGGGAGTAGCTAAAACCTAGAAATAACTACTGAAAGCAGGAAATGAGTCCTGACAACAAGGTCTAATCAGGTACCCAAATACAAAAAAATTCTGTAAAGAGGAGAAAAGGAGAAAACCCAGTGGAAAAAAACCCTCGCCGAAAAGAGATAAATCCTAGTGAAGGACTGAAGAAGCCTCCAAACTAGAGAATGTCCCAAAAAATAGAAACAAAGGAAGAACATGAAGAACATCACTGAAGTATGAAGCTGCAAACATTGTCGAAGAATAACTGCTGGAACCTCCACTGTAATAGAACATGATCAGGTAAATAAGACTATAATCAAAGTCTGAAGAGCTGATCAATCAAAGATGAAAGGATGCTTCCAAAATAGGAATGAAAAAGTGTCCATATGGTAAATGATTCATCTCACCGAAATGCATAGGTGCCCAGCCACTGCATCTTCCTAGTACGTAGGAACAAATATTGAATACATAGATCACTCCATCGAATTACCAAGGAAACATTAGAACCAATAGGAGATACCCCTCATAATGTTGAGTAAGGAGAGGCATGACAGGTACACTGAACCAGACTACCAAGAATAACTGCACAATGAAGAACCATGACTATAAAAAGTGCAATAGAAAGTACAAGCACATATAAAGGATGGTGTCGTGGAGGAAACACTCTCTTAACACACATCATGAGGCTAATGTCGTGGAAGGAACACTCACTTGACAAAGGTAGATGGAAAACAAACCAAACATCAAACCCCCCATGACACTTTATAATTTAGTGCATGTACAAATAAACACAAAAATGTCTAAGATCCCAAGCATGCATCAAATGACACTTTATCCCAGTGCGTTTGCAAAAAAGAAAAGATACAGAAATAGATGTCTACAATGTTCAGGAATGACAAAAATTTGTATGAACATGAGTAACAACAAAAAAGGAGTCATCCCATGCAAGGAAAATAATCCCAAGACCCGAAACATCCAAGATAATCACCAGATTGCAAAAAGGAAAAAAAACCTGAATAAAATGTAGCTAGATAAGATAAGATAAGATAAATTTATTAATGTCCAACGGAAGACCAACAAGGGTCTATGGGACAGGAAACAAACAGCCAAAAAGCAAGAAACGTCCAGTGGACCACCAAACAATGGTCGGGGGAATAGTGAAAAGAACAAGGAACCAAACAAGAAGAAGCAGACAACAAAGAACCACCAGGGCAAGGACTAGGGGTCCTTCCCGAGCGGAAAGAAATCCAACACAAAAGGATAGTGACCTGGAAGAATAAGGGTATGGAGCCATCGTCGTGATCTGTTGGTGGTCTGTCGCTGATGAGTAGAAGCACTGCGAGGTCTCACTGATCTGGAGTGACCAATGGTGGAGGCACATGAGGGTCGCTTCCAACCCGAGCCGGGGGTGAGGGCGAGAAGAAATTTGCAATGAGCTGCTCAGTGACCAGCTTCTAGGGAAATAGAAGCTGCAGGGTATGGTCACGGAGCCGAACCGTCTCACGTAAATAGAGTGCCAGACATCTTTGGTCAGAGTAGCAAAAGAAGGAAGTCAAGGAGCCGCAATCTCTGAATAAGCAATAGAATCTCCCTCTGATCTTATAGTATATAGGGCAGCGGAAAATGAAATGTGCACTGGTCTCAATCTTAGACAATGTGCATAAATTGCAAATACGACCCTCTCTGTCAATGTGATGATTAGTCTTTGCTCGCAGGTAGTGAGAGCCAACTCTAAAAGATCCCAGCGCGATCCGGAGAGTATGACACCAACACTGTGATAAATATTTGGGTCGAACGATGATCCCATCCTGGATGTGTAAGAAGTGCTTAGCATAAAAAGCCATCCTCGGACGTAAACCCCCACTAGGGTTGGTCTAGGTCGAGATGATGTACTGCCTGTAGATGTGAAGTCTGACATGCTCATTCAACTCCTGTCTAGAGGGGAGAAGATGAGCTGGAGCGTCCAAAAAAAACTAAAAGGGGGTAGGCGATCAATATCAATCTTGATGGAACCCAAAAGGGAAGTGGCCTAAGCATACCAACAATGAGCTCTAGAGGAGGTGTCAGATCTAGCCAGCTCAACAGAAGAGCAATAGGCGAGGTAAAAGTATCTACTCCCATGTTCAATCCCTATTATATTTTGCATCTAATTCATTGTTGGTTGCTCAAATTTTGTGCATCCAAGTACAAAAAATACAAATTATTCATCAAAGAAACATATCACATGTGTGCATCTACACCATGTGTACATGTATCTGTATGTTGCAACTATATCTTGTATATGTATGAGTATATAGATTCAAGTGTTGTGCATGAATATTATGCAGAGTACACATAATTACTGATCAAAGAAATAGAATGTGCCGATTCATTTGTTTTATAATACATATTATTATTTCCTTCTAAAAAGAAACATAACTGTTGTATAAATCACTTTGAAATTATATCAATCACTAACATAAAAGTGATAGTAAAATGAACCAAACAATAGATTTCGTAGCCAACCACACGGTACAATGCAATAGTCTCTAAATTTTTTAAAACAAAAACTATTGAAACCAAACCAGTGAATTAAAAATAGAAATGAAAGTAGGAACATGCAATACCAAATTAAACATACAGTCCATCCCATGCATGAAACAAATGAGGGGAAGTAGGCAAGATGTGTGATGAAATGAAATATTAAGTGGTTCTTGTGTTGGATATTGGGCATCCTATTTCTACTAGTTTCAATGTAAGTACACACACACACACACACACACACACACACATATATATGCACACAAACACAGATACATACACATATACATGTATATATACATCCATTATTGGTGGTTTGGTTTCTAGTTTGAGTTAGAACTTGTAAATGTAGTGTGATATTATGCGCCTCCACCATCGGTCACTCCAGATCTGTGAGACCTCGCAGTGCTTCTACTCATCAGCGACAGACCAGCAGATCACGACGACGACTCCATACCCTTATTCTTCCGGGTCACTATCCCTCTGTGGTGGATTTCTTTACGCTCGGGAAGGACCCCTAGTCCTTGCCCTAGTGGTTCTTTGTTCTCTGCTTCTTCTTGTTTGGTTCCTTGTTCTTTTTGTTGTTCCCTCGACCACTATTTGGTGGTCCACTGGTTTCTTGCTTTTTGGCTATTTGTTTCCTGTCCCATAGACCCTTGTTGGTCTTCCGTTGGACATTAATAAATTTATCTTATCTTATCTTATCTTATCTTATCTTATCTTATACATTCGCAATTAAGGAAAATTGGATAAGTAGTTATATATTGGATGAAGGAAAAGGAAAATGGGTCAAGAAATGTTCATTTCAATATTTGCTCATTACTACAGTAGCGAACATATGCAAGCAAAAAAGAGAGGACTAATGTAATCTAATCAAACATAAATGAGGCTTCTTTTGGATATTGGGTACAAACAAGGCAGGTAAATGCAAAGGGACACGTAGTAAATGCCAATGGTTGGAAGGGAAAGACTTAAGTTTGAACAAAGCAATATAATTTATGTGATAGTCAAGTTTGCAATGCATCAGGTAGACTTGACTTTCCAAATGGTTGTCTTCTGATAACTAAAGTTGCAAAATTAAATTGTATACTGCAACATCAGTGACCAAGATGATTGTTTGGCAAATCAACATCAGTGACCAAGACAACTGTTTGGCAAATCAAGTCTACCATTAGCATTAGAATTTTTGGGAAGTTACAGAAAATCATTTTATTATTAATATAAATTTTAATAATGTGAGTTTGAAATTTGGAGACTCTGTTGAGTTTATATTTATTTGTAAAGAAGTTCACTATTGTGTTTTACAAGTATTGAGGTGATCATTTAGTTAAATTAGATTCTTATTATCTATTGCCTCTAAGTTTAATTTAGAGATATAATACATGCATGTTAAAACAACATTGTTGGGGGATCTAAGATGAGGCTCTATGTGGTTCAGCTTGAGTGTTTTATGGAAAAGGGGAAGAAAATTTAGGTAAGTTGGAAAAAAAAATTATGATTAGTACAATTTTTTTAATGTGGAGTAAAAAATTTGAGATTATGTCTCATGTTTATATTTATATGTAAAGAAGTTTACTATTGTGTTCTACAAGTATTTAGGTGATCATTGAGTTAAATTAAATTCTCATTATCTATTGCCTCTAAGTTTAATTTAGGGGTATAACACATGAATGTTAAAATAACATTCTTGAGGAGAGGATATTATACGTGGTTTAACAAGAGTGTCTTATGGGATCAAACTTGTGAGATTACGTCTCATGTTTACTTTTATATTTAAAGAAGTCTAATATTGTGTTTTATACGTATCTAGATGATCGTTTAGTTAAATTAAATTCTTATTATCTATTGTCTCTAAGTTTAATTTGGAGATATAACATATGAATGTTAAAATAACATTCTTGAGGAGAAAAATCACGCCTTACCGATGGCTCCCGCTCCCGCTCCCGCTGCTCGATCTGCTCCCGCTCCCGCCCAAATGCTTCCTGCTCTTTTTGTGTCAGGAGGAGCTGTCTATGGCAAGGACGCATGTCTCTCTGTGCCTAATGCAGAATCTGGGCTCGAGAAACCTTTGGCGGGCGGGATTCTGAAAGTGTTTCCGCTATCACACTCTTTAGCTGATGTTCCAAAGCCTGCTCCTCCTGTTGTCTCTGCTGCCGCTACTGATATTGTGAAAGATTTGGATGCGGCTGTGAGGGGGAAAGCAGATGCTCTGGTGGATTCAACTGCTGTAGGGAGGGTTGTGGTGGCTTCTTCCCGTGCTGCGCCTGGTTCTCCTGGGCGGGTTAGGGTTTCGGTGGCTGCGGCTAGGGAAAATGCTCCCTTGCTGCATGCTACGGATCCTCTTGCTGCTGGGGGCTCATCTCAGCGAAAACCTGTTGCCTCCAAGCAGTTCTCGGCTGCTGGAAAGCGTTCTGCTGCCCCTTTCCCTCTCTCTAACTCTCTAATCTTCCCTCTGGATGGAGAGGTTGTGGAAGCCATTGATCATGCTTCTTCAGTTCTTGAGGATCAGGGTCTTATCTGCAGATTTAAGAGTCTCTGGCCGAGTCTTCCAGATTTGCATGCCTAGATATCTCGGCATTGGGAACCAGTCATTTCTGAAACGGTTCACATTTTCCCAATGGCAAGGGGTTTTTTTATTGCCAAGTTTGAGAGGGCTACTGATAGGAAAGTGATACTATGTGATCATTTTTTTAGCTGGAATGATTGAAGTATGCTCATGATGAAGCCTTGGCATCCAGATTTTGACGCTTCTACTAAGTCTTTCTCCAAGGTTCCTACTTGGGTAATGCTCCCTCATCTCCCTCTTCATTTATGGGTTAACTCTCTTGTTGAGGCGGTGGGTGAGGCTCTTGGGGACTTCTTGATGGTTGATGAGGAATCAGACGATATTCTTCACTCAACTTATGCTAGGATCCTGGTTGATTTGGATATGTCCAAAGGTCTTCCAGAAAAGATTAAGTTGGTGCACCCTAAAGAGTCACGGATCCAAACTTTGGATTATGAAGGCCTCCCCTTTAGATGCAGGAGATGCTTTAAAACTGGCCACTTAGTGGACCAGTGTGGATTGGAAAAGATTAAAAAACCTTCTTCTTGGTGGAAGGGGGCCTCTTCCCAACACTACTCTGTTGTGAAGGAATCTTCTATCAAAAGCTTTTCTCGGGTTGTCTCTTCTTCTCAGGAGTTAGATGAGCCTAGTGTGCCTCTTGGGTCCGCTGATGGCTCCTCCCTGGGAGTTGTCCCCGTATCTGATGTTCATGGGTAGTGGGGCTTCTGCTCCTCATATTGGCAACTCCCCGCTGGTTTCTTCGGAAAAGGTAGCTACTGAGTCTTCTTCTGATGCTGCTTCATTGGATTATCCTGGCCCTTTCCTGGGACAGCCTCAGGTCTTGGGAGTCCTGAATCTTGATTCAAATTCTATGCTGGATTTGGCTAAGGATGTGGAGGGTGGGTGGACTTCTGTAAAGGGAAAGAAAAAGTCATATCGTCCACTCTCTTTTGATATGTCTGTTCGTTCCCAGAAGGGGAAGAAATAACTTGTTTGAGCTTTCCTTTGCTGGCAGATGTGTTGTTGCTTGCTGGAAGTTCTTGGGCTGCTGGTTTTCTTATGTAATTTCTCTTTAGCAGCGTTTGTTCTTGTTTGGGTGCTAGATCCTTTTTCTAGTATCCTTTTTGTGTCTTGGTTGAGGGAGCCAATTTCAAAACCCTCGTGGTGGTCTTGCTTTGTTCCGTTTTAGAGTGCTTCTTTGAATATCTTTATTGACCTTATTGTTCAGGGTTTCGGGGCCCCTTCAAAACATGTTTTTACCTTAATCAAAAACATTCTTGAGGAGAGGATACTATATATAGTTCAACAAGAGTGTCTTATAGGATCAAAATTGTGAGATTGTCTCATGTTTATATTTATATCTAAAGAAGTTTACTATTGTGTTTTATAAGTATCTAGGTGATCATTTAGTTAAACTAAATTCTCATTTTTTTTATTATGGAAAAAATAGGTTTTGAAGGGGCCCTGAAACCCTATACAAAACTAAAACTTAAGATAAAGCATTACAAGTTCCCCGAAAAAACACACAACGGACCAGCCAAAATTAGGCCAGCCCCCCAGACAATACACAAAAGAATGCTGCCAATGATAACACTTTGAAGATCAGCAGCTCAGGACCAAAATCAACCATTAAGATTTTCCTTTAGTCCCCTTCTTATGGGACCGAAGAGTCATATCAAAAGAAGGCAAGGACCGTTTGGAGTGTTTACCTTTAATCGTGATCCATCCTTCTTCCACTTTAGCAGCGTTATCCTACCAGCTTAAAGAATCCAAAGTCGTATTCACAACACCCAACAAGGATCCAATATCCTGTGTTGGACTAGCCATCAGTGTCCCAGAGCCAAGAGCACTCCCAAAACCCTCATCCACCAAAGAGGAAACAACTACAGGGCCAACAAAGCCAACAACAATAGACTCATCAACAAAAGCCCTAGCACCATCCAGCATAGAACCAATAGAAGCAGAACCAACAGGAACAATAGAAACACAGTTTGAACCATCAAGAGATAGGACAGAACCAATAGTAGCACCCGCAGAGACCAACTCAGTCACCAACTTTGAAGCAATATGGACTTGAGTCCCTTTATCAGAAGCACCCTTCCCACCCATCTGAGAGGAGGATTAAATTAAATTCTTATTATCTATTGCCTCTAAGTTTAATTTAGAGTTATAATACATGAATGTTAAAATAACATTCTTGAGGAGAGGATACTGTATGGCGTTCAAATTGAGTGTCTTGTGGAAAAAGGCAAGGAAATTTTGGCAAGTTGGAGATAATCTTTGTATTGTTAATATAATCTAATATATTTTTGGTTCAATTCATAATGCATGTTTGAAAAGTTAATATCAACATGTTTTATGAGTTTATCAAATGGATTATGAAGTTAGTGAATGTTATTGTACTTGTAAGAATTTGCATCTAGCTCTGATACCATGCGAGAATTTGCATATAGCAACAATAACAACCCAATATTTAGAGGCCAATGAATAACACGAGAGAAAATATTCTATTGAACTGCAATAGATAGAAACATAAGAGATAAAATACAATGTAGAAGTGTCTGCTTATATAAGCAAGGCAATAGGAGACAATGATAAAGAGATGATAAGATATCACCAACACAAGGTGGAATCACATGTCCATCAAAGGTGGATCATCCTCCATTGTGCAATGAAGTATGTGCAACATGTGGAGGATAATAATGTGATAAGTGCACTAAAGGTGGAGACAACACATAAAGTGGAAATGTGATAACAACTATCACCACCTAAAGTGGAATTTATCCTACACCGTGTGTTAAAATAGGAAGCAAACTCCTAAGTGTCTCATATGCAAACTACTATGTAATGCATATCCTAAGTAAGCTTAAGTAAAGTGTAATTAGAAGTACTTATTACACCAACAATACTTTATCTTTAGAATTTTGGTTTTTTGTAGTTTGTTATGTTATTTTCCATGTTCCACAACATTTCCAAGACAAGAGTGGAAGTGAACAATGTGTGTGTGTGTGTGTGCGCGCACCAAGATGGTGAATAAAAAAAAAGTGCATAAGTGACCACTTTTTTTTTTCCAATAAGCTAAATCTGAACTTGGAGAATTTTGAGACTTGTGCACTCAAAATTTAAAATACCACAAGAACAAGAATTGCAATACTTTGAATCTAGATATAATGGGCATAAAATTGTAAACAAGAAAAAGGTTGTGATCAAGGATACACAACTCTTGCATAAGAGATAATCCTTGACGAAACAAACAATTCCATGTAAGAAAGAACGTCACAATAAATAAACACTCCACCAAGGAAAGTGGATCCTTAGAAATGATAAGAGATATGTAAGGACCTCCATAATTTCAAAATAATAAAATTCAATTATGTCACAAAAATACACAATCAATTATTGATTAATGCCACATGTTTAACTACACCAAATCAACGACTTGAAATTACATTTGACATATAGATCTTGTACATAAGCCACTAACTAGGCAGATCATAAGGAATCATATTCCTTTACAATAGACCACAAGGTTGAATACAATGAATACTTCAGAACAAAACATGATGACCACCCTAGAAGAAACTCCAAACATCTATCTCTGTTGAGTACACCACATGCGAGAACATTGCCGAAGCGTGTATCCACCCTACCACGAAGTAGTTACACTTCCCTGGAATCTTTCATGACACGACAGATACTCGACCCAGTGTGAGGAAGACTAGCAATGTAAATCTGGTAAGAGTAAATGTGACATGTCTACATCTAATGCTAATTGCATGATATTAGTCTTGTTATCTAATTAACGAATCCCCTACATCAACTCTAATGGATAAAACCCTTGAGGAGACATGGTTAGGAAAGAAGCCTTAATGCACCATGTTGAGGTTTTCTCAAAAAGTAAACTACCATTTTATTTCTTGTATTGTATATACATACATACATCCATGTATATGCATATACACATACATACATACATACACTTTTTAATTATATATATCTCAAAAAATAAACTACCATTTTATGAGATCTATTCAAAGACGCAAAGGGAAATGCCATAATTCAAATTTCCTCACTATGAAAAGGTGATTTATAAACTCATTAAACATGTTCTAAGGTTATACTGTGAGAATTATGAAGAACTATTACAAAATAATGAAAGTTGAACCTAAATTAAGTTAGAAAGGAAACTTGCAACCTAAACTTGTTTGATTTGTGATTTAATTGCAATTTTATAATTTGACATATTCTATGGCTAGATAAAGTATAGAAAGACCCAAATGGTATTCAATCCAACTACACAATATCTGTTGAACAGTTTTCAGTTTGTTTATTATCAACAAACTCACCTCACAAAAATGTGAAGTTGTTATGCCACTGGTTGACTGAGCTCCAACCACCTTGTCAAGGTTTGAATATTATGACAATAAGTCATGGTCGGATTTTGGCATAAAGCTACAGCCTTACCAAAGAAAATAGATGATTTTAGGTACACAGTATGATCTCTATGGAACATGCTCATATAATATCTCACCAAAACAAGAAACAAAAAGAGATAGAAGAGTTGTTGAACAATATAAATTAGAACTCGCATGAACATGCCATTGGTCTTTTCCTTGGAAGTCATTAACAATATTAAAGGATGGCTTTATCTAAAGACTCATTTAAGCCATTACATATTCCATTATGGTGGTTGCAACAACACTACTATAAATTGCAGCTCACCACTAGAAAGAATTTCAGCATAGTTAAATTCTTTCAGAATATGAACATTCATGCTGTGAAATGTGTAACTCCACTGCTCTAGCAGCGATCATAATGAAACTAAATGAAACAGAGAGAAGTCCTGAGTCCAATAAACAGGTCAATGGATTGGTCCAAGCTGGCTACATTTGAACTCCATAATTGGCAAGAAAATTGTAGGCTTCTTCTCAGTCACCTTAAGCATCTTTAAAGGCTCCTCAGATTTCTCTCAAAATACACAGATTTCTTATCATCACTTGATTATGATCTGTGGTGTGCTTACCTTACTACTTTTCAAGTCATGCAGTTTTTCCACAATACGGCTAGCAATTCTCTTGTATGCTTCAGAAGCTTCGCAGTCAGGGTATGCCACAACTACAGGATTTCCTGCATCTGATGTCTCTCTGATTTCTGTATTCAGAGGAACCTGAAACAAACAAAATTCTTGCTAAATAACAAAGTGTTTACAATATATTAAAAAAAAAGCAATATGCTTTTGATCTTTAAATATATAAATGGCATCATATGGTGGTTTTGACAAAAATGTTTCATGCAGCTTGTTGCAGATTCAATTGGAACGTAAAGAGTTTTTGAGAATCAAGGCCTTTGGGTACGGGTACTCTGTTATATGAAATAATACGTACACAGAGATAAACCACATCGTAGGCCCATGCTTCTTTATGACATTGTAGGCTACTTCGGGACATGAACCTTTAGTAATGCTGGCATTCCTAAGAGAGGATATTTCTGAAGTATTGATAAGAAAAATGGAGGAATACAAAAAAAAAAGAGAAATTTCTAAGCTAATTTACATCTTGAATCAGTAAATAATATGTGAGGTCAATATGTATAGCTCAGGTGATCGGTCAATGAACATTATCTAATAAAGAGGTACAATTTTTGAAAATTTCAGCAGGCTCAAAAGGGAGGAAGGAATGCCAAACGATGGACTTCAATACAGTTTAAAAAGGATTTTAAAAACAATTAATATCTTCATAGTCCCACAAAACATACTTCAAAATTTGATCAAATGCAATGAAATGTGACAATTAAAAAGATATACTTCAACCATATGACCAAACTTTTAATATCATGTTACAAGTTCCAGTGCATGTTTGGATCTGGGTTTGGAATTTGGTTTCAGCAGGTCACCCTTTTTCTTCTCAAGTATGACACAATCAGCCCTCCCAGCCTTAAGCACTCGCCAATGAGGACTATCAGATCTTATATCATCCTCCCACAATGATCAACAATAAAATCAGTGGTCCACAATTAGACATCCCTATCTCTCCAATACTCCTCAATAAGAATCTGAATTTCCTATATCAGTGCTCCTTTATGAGACTTTCAGATCTTGTATCAGTGCTCCTCAATGAGACTTTCCTATCTCTCCAACACTCAGTTTATGCTCTTTGGAGTTCTTGTTCCCTCTACTGGGTTATTTGTATTGGTTTCCTGCTATGTCATTTGTTCCCTGCACAGACCCCCCAGATAAGGGTACGCTCCACTCCCCATGTAGATTCCAGTGCAACTCAATTGGGAAATTGGATAGGGTTCTGAATTAGCCTTTGGGTTCATCCTAAATGAATCCAGGTAAACCCATCCCAATTTTGCAGAACCCGCAGTGAACCTGATGAATTTTAATACCTTTTAATCTGTCTTTTTTTCCCTTGTTTTAGGCATTTTTTCCCAGCTGTCCCTCTTATCTGTTTATGGTGCCAGCATTAGCAGGGGTTTAACATACCTGCATGAGGCTTAGATTATAGTGGGGAGACGATTCTGAAGGAGTATAAACCACAGCAAAATACCACGGCTAAGGCCTGAAGGTTTTCGCCCTATCTAGTAGCAATGGAATCGTGTGAATATTAAGCGTCTTGTGATTTGGAAATTTTGTACGGCAAACCTTCAGTATAGGCAGATTGACCTGGGACTCCACGGCAGAAAGAAAAGTCTGGACGCTGTATTAAAGTCTGTACACAATCATTCTTTCAGAGTCCATGTGTATGGGTGCACAAACTTAACATGGGCAGAACTTCCAGGTGCTCAATTTTCTCTATACATCCTTGCTTAGTTACCGATTCGCAGCATCCTGGCCTGGATTCGGAAGCGGATTTTTTCTGATGCGGATGCGGATTCTGGTGCCCAGGATGCGCTTCCTTATGCATCCACAGAGCATCCGGGTGCCCAGGATGCGCTTCCTGCACGCATCCACAGGGCACCTGTGAGCTTCCACAAGCATCCGCAGGCCCAGCATCAAAACAGATGCTTTTTTTGATAAAAAAATAACTTAAAGAACATTAAAACATGTGCTTAATTACATTTTTAATCTTTTTTTTTTGCTCCTAAACAAAAAACGTGTGCTTAATAACCATTAATCCTTTTTTTAATATTCTGATTCGGATTAGTGAATCTTGAATCTTGATTGATGAACATTGAATCATGAACTAAATTTTGATTTTGTAATTGTAATGATTTTCTGATTTGCATTGGAATCATGAGCATAGACATATATGATATGGCTTATTAGTTATTTCAATTTGAATATTTGTGAACTATCAGATATCTTGATCAATGGTGAAGTATCATACTATCAAATGATTTAATTTTGTATATTTCTTGCATATATATATATATATATATATAAACGCATCCAAAACCCCCCAAAAAAAATTTCACGCACCCGCATCCGCATCCGCACCCGAATCGGCAACTTAGCATCCTTGTATTCAGTGATCTGAGATATTGTATGTAAAAAAGGTAATGCTGAAGCCTTGGTTTGCTATATATGAAGAGTTAATGGTTGCATCGATTGGTAATGTACTGTTCCTTTGCTGTCATGATATGAAAAAAAGTAAAAACAAAAGCATAACTTCTGCTATGAGGCAGTGCACATTTGATAATTGGTAGTTCATTTGTGGTTATTTCCTTCTTTTCAAATTAAGAAATCATTTAGCTATAAACCAAACAATTAGAGTGGAGTTTTCAGGTTGCAGGCCAAGTGTTTGACAAAGTTTCAGGCAGATGATAAGAACCAATTTTCTGATAAAGATATTCAACTAAATGTTCCCTTAAATGCCCACTTCTAGTCCTTGGAGAAATCTGGTTCAAACGTTGGAATTAACCTCTGATGAAACAGTAAATACTTTGAAGTTGTGATCAGACCGATGTTTTCCGTAATACTTGTTCTAAAATTTGTGTTTATAATATAAGTCTGGTAACGGAATCAGTGAAGATTCTTACAGTATGGCAACTTAAGCACGAGAATTGTGCAGCTTGCCAAACTTTCTATAGATGAGACAACTTCTGCAAATGACATGGCTAGTGGGAGGGGCATTGCAACTAATTGTCGTTCAAAAGAAATTGAACTAAATGTTGACTTTAATGCTATTGGTGAAGAACAATATGAAAATTACTGAATATCGATTGTAATTTTTATTTTGCATTGGCATTTGCCAAATCATTGAATTACCATATTGTGAGTATTATTTTTATATTCTATAATTGTGTGTTTTCTTTCTTGCAAATTATGGATATTACTATTTTTATATTGTGTGTGTGCACATGTGTCTGTGTGCATAATTATATATACATATATGTGTGTAAATATGTCATACCAAATACCCAAACATTGGACCCATCACCATTCCCATAACAAGACCAGCAACATAGAGTGTGTGTGCACGCGCATAATTATAACAAACATATATGTGTGTAAAAATGTCATACAGAATACCCAAACTCCAGGCCCATCATCATTCCCATTCCAAGGCCAGCAATTTAGATTAAAACTATGTGAATACAAGCAAAGAGCATCAACAACACAAATTATGAAAATATACCAATAATTTGGCAGTGACCCAAAGAAATCCAAACTAGGGAAAAACTCAAGAGTGAGGCATTCTTCCTAATTAAGCCACTAGTTCATGTTGTCACAATGGTTTCTTGCATAAAAAATGGCGTACAAGGACTTAGATTTCTTCCCTACAAAAGCAATACCCTTCACTATAGATTCAAGAACTCATCAATGCCTTGTAGCACTACTTTTTTGCCTTCTGATTTGAACCTTAGTTCCATAGTTTGATAATTTTGAGTAAACTCTCCAGATCCAGATCCGCGAGGCCATGGAGGGTTCCCTTACCACATTGGCCCTCCACTCGGATTGTTAGGAAGCGGTCCAAAGCCCCCATGGCATACCCTTCTGTCTCAGAGTTCTTCACAATTGATCAGAGTGACCAGGATGTTCTCTGAGGGTTTTGGGATTCCCTTGTTGGGTTGCTCCCCTCCTTTGGTTGTTGCTTCTGTTTCTCTGTTGTTTATGTTTCTTGTTTGCTTCTTTTGGGCCCCATTTCTGGGTCTTCCTGCTGTTTGCTGGCCCCCTATTTGTAATCTGCAGTCCCATTGTAATGTCCCCTTTTTATATTAATTAGGACACTACTGGAATTACTAGATACTTCAACAAACGTGTGCCAATGTAATATCAAATGATGCTTGACTGGTAATTCCAAATGCTATGCTAATGTAATTCTATACGATTGGTGATTCTAAATGCTATACTTCAGAATTATGAGAATTAATGAATTTGATACAATGTGCAGCGATATGAATGCAATGACAATTCTTTCATGTATGCAATATGTTATAATGCAATTTCTAGTGTTGTGGTATTCTTGTGTTCCTGAGTTATCTGATTTTTGTTTTATGTATTTCTGGTTCAAAACATTAACAATTTGAACGAGTAAGGAAGGGAGTTATCATAATCTTGTTTATTTTTGTTGTTGATTGTTTGATGCATAGCATAGATAAGCAATCAAAAAATCTTGTCTTTTGTTTGCTTCTTTCTTTTCAGTTTGTTTGCCCAATTGAGTGAATGTGTGTAACTGGGTTTTCTATAGAGTAGAACTCACATTTTTGGATTTCAAATAAAACAACAGAGGCATCGAGCTATTCTTGAAAGTTATTCTACTCTAAGCCAACCCTCTTTACACCTAGCTTGCACATGCAGCCTGTCCTTTGGCAGATATTGCCTAGTTTTCCACATCTCCACACCATCTTCTCTATCCAACCTGTCCTTTGGACAGTTTCACCTATTTTCTCTTACCATTCAATACATTACCTCACATTTTCCAAAACATTTTACATGCTTTCAAAGATAGCAAGCATATGATTTTCTGATTGGATAACTCTGATTCTAGTGATGGCTCTTGTTTCCTTGATTGCATTTGATGTTTGATGTTGGCACGGGTGTTCTCATTAATTAGCAAATTTATTTCATTTATTGTATTAACTTTAAACTTTGGATCATACTACTCTACAGTATCAAGAAAGAAAAGTTAGACTGCAGTGACAAAACATAAAGGACAATAAGAATTAATGAAATTTCAAAATCAGTATTAAGGGAAAACAAAGGTAAGAAACAACAGAAAAGAAAATCAGAAGTTATACCTCTCCAAGGAATTCCATTTCCATTTCTTGAGCTGTCCGTTGAGCTCCTTTATTTCCAAAAATGTATGAATCTTGACCACAGTGAGGACATTTGAAGCAGCTCATATTCTCTATCAGTCCCAGTATCTAAACGATATTGCAAGAAATAATTTGTCAGTCAATGCCAAATATCTAGTTGATATAGTGCAAGATATTTCATTGTGCCACATATAAAACTTTTGTTGAATATCAAGCAAGCTCCTAAATTATTGATGCGGGTCTCAGGAAAGTATGATCAACATGTTTTATGCTTACAAGATAGTTACACAAAAGACAAATAAACAACTAATTTTGGGCACTGAGATTGCAATAGAAAATGGCTGTTTCCTATATGAATAAAAAGAAAAATCAACAAACGAAACAAAATAAAAATGTCCTGCAGTGTAAATTAGGTATTTCTGGGATTTCAAGTTCAACCAACCAGGTACCACTTCAACATTTAATATGTAATATTTGGAAATGACATGCATGCCATCATTCTTGCAAAGGAGAACGTATTATCCTATTTTTTCTAGTTTCATTTAAATGCAACCAAAATTGCTCATATTGCAGTCAAATTGTCATAACCCAATTTATTTCTATTAATCCTTTTTATGGACTGATGGTATGGAAACTTTATGATCATCTTATTTTATTATATATGAATGATTAAAAAAATTGCAAAATTTTGTTTTTATTGGTAATTTATTGCATTAAGTTATAAATTAGTATTGGCCATGAGGAGTGGAGGCAGTTCTTTAAATGTTTCAGTTAAGTGGGCATTTACAATCTGTTCGACTAACAAGTCAAACGACGCACACGTTAAAGGGGGGAGACATGGCTTCCTACATGACTTGGGAAGAACATTCAGGGGCGTGATTATAACAAATTCGAACACAAAATGAGTACCAAGATATTTGATATTGAAGTAGTAAGAGAAAGTCTCTTTAAGTAAGAGATTACAAAGATCTATCTATAAAGGATTCAATCAACAAGTAAGAAAAATAGAGGATAAGAACTTAACTGAATGAATAAAAGAATATTCCTAAAGCCTATCCTAATAACTTAATGGACCATTATAAACTAATTATTTCAATATTATATTAATACCCTCCCTTAATGGTCAATCGACTAATTACGCCAAGTTTGTCCCGAATTTTACAAATTTGTCTGGACTCAAGGACTTGGTATGAATGTCAGTAGTCTAATCCTCAATTAACATACTGCAACATCACTTGTCCATCTTCTACGAGCTACTGTATGTAATGACAATGAGGCTCCACATGTTTTGTACACTCGTGGAAGACTTGATTCTTGGCAAGCTTTAGCATCCCTTGATTGTCACAAAACAAGGGTGAAGGCCCTGCTTGACACACTTGAATGTCAAAAAGCATCCATCAAAGCTAGACTGCTTCACATGCTACTTGGGCAGTTCCCTGATACTCTACTTTTGTGGACGAAAGAGCTACTGCCTATTGCTTCTTACTTGTCCATGTGATTGCACTCGTACCAAGACTGAAAACATATCCAAAGTAGACTTCTTGTCATCAACAGAACCTGCCCAATCTGAATTTGTGAACCCAACCAGCCTAGGATCTTTGCTTCTAATATACAAACTGCCGAAGTCAAGTGTCCCTTTCACATATCTCAGTACTCACTTCGTTGTAACCCAATGTTTTGCCTTGGGTGTTGTCATGAAAAAAGAAATGTAACTCACAACATAACTCAAATTAGGTCTAGTGGCTATAAGGTAGATAAAGTTACCCACTAGTTGCCTGAATGTTGACTCATTGACCACCTTTGAACCTATTTTGGCTAAAAGCTTCAACCCTTTCTCCATAGGAGTAGACGAGATTTTGCAATCTGCCATTCAAAACTTGTCTAGTAAACTTCGGGAAAATTTAGATTGAGAAATAAAAATACCATCACTTTTCTACCAAACCTCTATACCTAGGCAATAGCGGAGAAGGCGTAAGTCTATCATATCAAAGGTCTAACACAAATTCCATTTTATTTACTCAAGCAAATGTGCCCTACTACCTGTAATGATAATATCATCCACATAAATGATGAGAAGAATGATATCACTACCTATGCTTTTGACATATAAATTGGGATTTGAAGGATCTTTGAAACCCTTACTCATCCAAATACCTGTCAATCTTTGTACAATGCCCTAGGTGCCTATTTCAAGACATAAAGAGCCTTCGTCAATCGACAAACCTAAAGCTCTTTTCCTACACCTTGAAAACCATGAGGTTGTGTCATGTACACTTCTTCCTCCAAATCTCCATTGAGGAATGCACTCTTCACGTCCATTTGATGGACTTTCCAGCCAAATTATGTTGTCATGGCTAGAACTAGACGGATGGTGCTCATCTTTGTTGTAGGCACAAAGGTGTCCTCATAGTCTATTCCTTCTCGCTATGAGAATCCTTTACCAACCAACAGTGTTTTGCATTTATCAAGTGTAACATTATATTTGTACTTGAATTTGCACACCCATTTTTAGTTAATGGGTTTCTTCCCTGGTGGAAGATCTGAAAGAATCCAAGTTTTATTTTTCAAAAGACTTTGATGTTTAAATTCCATAGCAATTTCCCATTCAAGGTTACCTTTTTACTTTGCCTAATCCTAGGGTTCAAAAACACTTTGAATGTTAGCCATAAGAGCAGAGTTAACTATGTTATGCTTCCTCTTGCCTCTGGATGATTGACCCTCAACCATTTCATCATCCTAAACATCACCAATGAGTTTTTCCCGCCACTTAGGTCTCATTGTAGAAACACCTTCATCCAAATCAGCGTGTTCATCATGACTTAGGCTGCTGTCATGTCCCTAAAATAGTCATTAATTGACTATTTAAATAATAAGGAAATTTCATTAATAGTCATTAATTGACTATTTACATAATAAGGAAATTTCATTATTTAATAAATAAATTAATTAATATTTAAAAAGTTATTTGTTCTTAATAAGTGGTTCCTTTCGGAACAGTTCCCTTACGGGATACAACCAATTTGGTTGTAATTTTAAAAGCATCGTGATCTTTCGAAAAGGAGATGCTGGGAATTTGAAGAAGGTTTTTGGCTGGTAGTGGAGACATGGAGACATGACTGACTCCTTTCGTCAGAAATCCTGACCTAGTGGAGATTGGGGAAGAATAAGACAAAACACAGCGTATCCTTTCGCAAGAAGTGTTTGGGGTGTGGCGTGAGCAATGGTTGGTTTTCGAGAATAATTTGGTGAAGCCGCATTGTTGCTTGGTCCACGTGGAAGTGAAGTTCCTTCTTGCTTCCGATATGGAGACCGAAGGATTCACGGTGGACTTTGATTAGTAATTGCGGGCAGACAGCAGAAGGGATTAAAGATTCAGACACGTTTAATACATGAAGCGGAATTAAGGAATTTGGCACGTAATGCACAGTAATTGTTTATCTGCCAAAGCGATAGATGTCAGGTGGAAACTCAGCGGCAAGTCCCATATGACAGATGTTTTCCTCAGGTGGAAATCCAGCGGCAAGTAACGTATAACAGAAGTCTTCCTCACAGCAGAAGCCGACATCAAGCAACGCACACGACATAGGCTTGGCATTACCATACAGGTGCACACTTTGATAACATTTTTAATCAATTATAAACTGCAAACAGAGGTAGCCGCACTATTGTTTATTGCATTCCAAACAAAAGAATCATTATTCTTAATTTTGAGCAAATCAATGATACGTGGAGAGTTGGAACGATCTATAGAACTTCTGGTATATATATTGTTTGTGTTCAATGTTATTGTGAACATTTCTGATAAAACTCAAGGAAATTATTATTCAGTTTAAAACTCAAAGAAATTGTTATTCAGTTGTGAACTTATAAATTGATAATTGTAGAAAGGGAATTATTTCCGGATAAGGAATTTCACAGCTGCCTTGAACTATATCATCTAGATGATGATCTAGGTTTCCTAAAGAAAATCTTCTGCTACTGGTACTTGCCTAGGAGATTTCACTAGATAAAAATCATCAAAATCGCCCCTTCCAGATTTAGCTAAGGGAATATGAAGACCCAAATCAATGGCAATGGCTGATCTTCAAAAATTTTGATGTGAAAAGAGAGCTGAAAAGGCCCAACCTTCTTTATCAATCACTACATACTTGCTAAATGTTAGGTAGTCAGTGTCCACATCAATAAACTTGTAGCCGTTATGATTGTCACTATACCCTGTAAGCATTAACTTTTGACTCTTAAAGTCAAGTTTGGTTATCTTGGCATCTAGAATCCAAATGTACATAGTAGAATTGGAAACCTTAAGGTGGCTGATTCGTGGTTTCCTCGTAGACCATGCTTCCTCTCAGGTCTTCACCTTGACTGCTTGAATATGAGACATCTTGAGAAGGTACATTGTAGTGTAAACTGCCTCAGCCCAAAACTTCTTGGGAACACTTTTGTTCTCCAACATACATCAGACCATTTCCGCAATAGTATGGTTTCTCCTCTCAACTACACCATTCTGTTGAGGGGTATAGGGTGTTATAAATTGGCATTTAATACCGTGTTTAGACAGAAGTTAGAGAATTCATTTGAACAGAACTCACCCCCAATATCAATTCGAAGAGTTACGATTGCACATCCTAAAAACTTATGAAATTATTTGAACACTTCTAATTTTGCCATTGAACCCCCATATTTTCCTATTGAAATGATCAACAAACAAGAGAAAATACATAGCACTAGTCACCGATGCAGTATTCAATGGTCCACAGACATTTGCATGAACCAACTGAAGGACCTTCAATGCTCTCCAAGCTTGTCCTGTCATATTATCTTTGTTTGACAACATTCTCGACATATTTCCTGTCATATTCAATGACAATTTGTAGGCAAACTTACTATACTCATCAAAGATCTTACATTGTCACTTCATGGTGTTTGAGCATTTGCATTCCCATACATTCTTCCTTCTTATCCTTTGGCATATACCCTATAGGTTTTCATGGCATTGTCTGTTCTTATCCTCTATTCTCTATGGAAGTTTGTATTATGACGCATGATGACTGTCATAACCTTAATGTTTATAGGCTACATGACTATCCTTTTGTGATAGTTGTGCTTTCAATGATGATTGTGCTTGACGAAGATGACTGCGAGTGTATAGAGACACACTTTCTATTCACTCTCTATCAGTGTGCTTGCTACTGTAGAAGATGTATAAGACTGTCATGTTCAACAACCTCTTATGTTTCTTTTGCTAGTGTCTTGCCACTGTCATTTATGCTGAACCTCACGCTTATCATATGTTATAAATATGTACCTTCATACGATTGTTACTGCATTTTGATACTATCCACTATTCTTTGACATGTATTCGGTCTGTAAGGTGTATTCATATCTCATATTTTCCATGGTTATTCATAAGGGAACACATCCTATACTTCTGTACCCACTGTCACTGTCCTAACAGGTCTAGGAACAACATTTTATTATCTCTTCATTACTTCATACACTCCCTATTAGACCTGGAGATCACAGTCCTCTTCTACAGTGAACATTGGTTCTATGTCATTAATCATTTGGTTCTCTTTGTTTTCATTTACCTTTTGTCACTGCAATATAAGAAATCAAAAAAAGGACACTGTTTATCAAAAACGTACAGTGGCCTAACATGGATCAACAGTGGATTATTAGAAAGCATGTCAGTAGTTGTTATAAATGTGGTATAAGTGTCACTTTAAAACATAACACTATAATTTATGAACTGAATTTATCTTTTCCCCTGCAGGCTGGCAGGATGAATGTACTGATACCAATTGTAATGTCCCTTCTTGGGATCTTCCTGATTTTTGCCCTAGACTAAGAGTTTTCATTTAAGTCTAAGATTTTAATTCAATTTAAGCATAATATTAATAAAATACTGTCAAATGTAATACATTATTCAAGATAACCCTGGTTTAGGTCCTACAACAATATTAATAATCATTAAAAAATAAGAACATTTGATAACATATAAATACCACTTGATTTCACAATAACACATGCATCCATATAAACATCATTCATATTCAATTCAAAATACATTAAAAGCATCAATAATTATTCCAAGGCATATTCCTATAGTAACCCTCAACCCCAGGAGCACTCGTACACCTTCCAGCCCACAAGCACTGCATCTCATGGTGGCGTACTTGAAAGCCCCTCAAGCCCAGGAGAACTCATTTGCCTCCCAGCCCACAAATATGGCAGGATCTTGGTCCATCCCTCAGTCCACCTTGGAGGCGCTCCATTCTCCTCAATCAAGCCCAAGAGCACTCATACGCCTCCCCGCCCAGAGCACTACATCTCAGGGTGGCGTGCTTGATCAGAGCATGAAGATTGCCTTCCTCAACAAGCCTTGGAGTACTCATACACCTCCCAGCCCACAAACACTCCATCTCAGGGTGGCATGCTTGATTAAGGATGGGTCGGGACTTCACCTCTCATGAACTCGAAAGGTCGGAAATCCTTCCTATTTGCAATCCATTTCAAATGAATTAAAAACTGATTAACGATATGAATTTTCTATTAGATACTTGTTAAAAGGAAATACAATTAAATTACTTACTAGCTACTATGCATAATCATTTAACTTCTGCAAAGTATATCTATTGCATCTATATATTTATAACATAATTCTAGTCATAAAATTATCGCTCAATCTATTATGTTGGTGGTAATTATTATTTCTGCCTTGAACTTATTTTTTTGTTCTCAGATTTTACTTGCCAATTGATTATTTGCTTGGAATTCTTGAGGGATTGATGATTGATGGATGAATTAAAGATTTGTTTTGATGGATTCATAAGTGATGAATAGTGATCCTTGAATGCTTAGAATGATTTCCCCTTTATTGATGAAAGAGTCACCGTCTTTCATAAGAATTGTGTCACCACCCTCCATTGCTGCCTTTATTGTGGTAAAATAATGAATGTGTTATTAAATAGAGATCAAGAATGATATATATATACAAGTGTACAAGAGAATGTTTCTATAACGAACAAAGAGAGAAATAGAAACATTCTGAAGAGAGAAATAGAAACAAAAGGAAGTTTCCATATTGAACAGAGAGAGAATATGGAAACATGGAAGAAGAGTTACTATTAGAATAGAAACAAATTTACGAAAGAGAGAGAACCATAAATAGAGAGATATTTAACTCTAATACCCTCCCTTAATGGTCAATTTAACTTCAAAACAAAAGTCTGCAAGTGAATCCTCAAAAGGCGCCAGGAGAAGTGAAAACCTTGCGAAAACCGCAGTAAAAAACTTTGTTGCGCACAGAAGAGTTGAGACTCAGTAGTCACGGTTTTTGTGGTGAAAAACCAGACACGATTTTTGAGGTGAAAATCGATAAAAACCAGTCATGATTTTTTAAGTGAAAAATCGATCAAAACCAGCTAAGACCCTCCTTGCTTCCGGGTGTGGTAAATCTTGTTGTTAAATCTTGGACTACCTTCCAACATAATGTTGGTGAGAGACGCCAATAAAATTTTGAAAAGGCGTTGAATGAATCCAAAGCATAGATTCCGAGGCAATTAACGGAAGACCCAGAAAAAATGAACGAAGACCTAGAAGAAAGCTCAAAAAACCCAGAAGGAATCTGAAGTCAGATTTGAAATCCGCTGGAACAGAAATCAAGGCCCCAAAATCGAGGCACCCAAAAAAATTTGAATATGACCCAGTTGAGGGTTTGAAAAAACCACCAAGAATCAGCAAGAAAAATAATTTTTTGACTGAAACTGAAGGGTCAAAACCCTATTCAAAAGTGCGAAAACCCTAGGTGGCCATTAATGGGCCCAAAACTGTGCAGGAAAAAAATGAGCCGCTGGAAGATCCCTAGGATAGCAGATAAATTTTGAAAAATTAACAATCTTGAATAATTTCAAAAAAGAAATTATATTAATTTTTCGAAAATTAATAATGAACACAAGAGCTAGGAAAAAGAAATGAAACTATTTCGAAAATTTCCACTCAATGGAGAATTACAAAATATTCGGAAAAGTCAACCTATAGCTCTGATACCATATTGTGGTAAAATAATGAATGTGTTATTAAACAGAGATCAAGAATGATCTATATATACAAGTGTACAAGAGAATGTTTCTATAACAAACAAAAAGAGAAATAGAAACATTCTCAAGAGAGAAATAGAAACAAAAGGAAGTTTCCATATTGAACAGAGAGAATATGGAAACATGGAAGAAGAGTGACCATTAGAATAGAAACAAATTTACGAGAGAAACATAAATAGAGAGATATTAAACTCTAATAGCCTTTTCATTATAACAACTTATTTCCAAATTGAACTCCCTTACATATCCTCCTCAAATGAAACATTTTTCCAGTGTTACCCGGAGACCCGTCTCCCCCCCTCTAGACGCGTCTCGGAGACTTATCGCGTCTCCATAGACTTAAAAAATGGTCGGAGACTTCATGGCAAAGTCTCCTGAAGAACCGAAGTCTCCGATTCTAAAAAATGAGGTCTCCCCTGTGTCTCCTAATTAAAAAACAAATTTAAAATACAACATTAAGTCATTTTATGATTTTGACCCTTATTTGAATGTGTTTTTAGCAAGGCCATTTATGATTTAACATTTTTAATAAATATTAAATAGACAAAATTCAAATAAATAAATGATTCCATGTGTGAAAGAATCAAGACAATAACAGATGCTAGAGATCCTTCTTTATA
>MU226203.1:2661241-2672468 GCA_018584345.1 Thuja plicata
GCATATGCCTTAAATCCTAAATGGCATAATACAGAAGAGACCAAGAAGAGGGCTCCACATGAGGATAGAGAGGTAATGAAGGGATTTTGGGCTGCAATAAAAAGGATTTATGGTCGAGGTGAAGAGGCTTCAGTTATAAGGAGTCAATGGAATAAGTTTTCACGTGGGCATGGTGATTTTACATCAATAGAAGCTTTATATGATATGCGAGCAAAGAAAGACCCTATAGAATGGTGGTGGAACCATGGAGGTGATACTCCTGAGTTGCAATCATTTGCAATAAGATTGCTCTCACAAGTGGCTAGTTCTTCAACTAGTGAGAGGAATTGGAGTACTTATGGTTTTATTCATTCATTGAAGAGGAACCGATTGGGGTCAAAGAAAGCAGAGAACTTGGTGTACAATCATAGCACACTTCACCTTCTGTCTTGTGTTGATCCTACATATATGGAGGGTCCTTCAGCAAAATGGGACCAAATTGCATATGATGGATATGTGGCAATCATGGTGGAAGAAGCTGTTGAACCAGATGGCCTTAATGAATTGCCCCTAGTTATACTACCATCAGAGGAACCTGAGTTGGAGAGTGATGAGTTTCTGGACAGCATCATAGCTGAAGACCTTGAGATGGATGATCACAGCCTAGTGGAGTAGATGAGATAGATAGATTTCTGATTTTTGTTTACAGTTTTGAGTTTTTTGCTTGCATATCAGCGATTTAGCATCAAACTATATATTTTTGAATTTTAAATTTCAATATGTAATGATAATCTCAGGGATTATTAATATGATTATTGATATGATGATGATCATATGCGATATTCAGAAATCAGATATGACTATGAGATATGCAATTAGAGTTTTGAACTTTTGAACTATTTGACTCTATTAATATGACATTACTATTTAGTATTAGTTTTTGACTCTTTAAACTTTTAATGTTCAATGTTCATAACTTCATACTTATAACTTTCCATTTTTCTTGTTTTCAAAGCACTATGTTATGAATCTATGGTATTTCTAAAAAATTAATAAATTATATTAAAAAAAAAAAATTGCAATCTCCAAGTACCTCCGTCTCCTATTTTTGAAAAATAGGTGTACCGGTACCGGAGACCTCAAAGTCTCCCCATCTCCGGGTAACCTTGCATTTTTCCCTTTATATCTTATATTGTGAGGGAGAAATAACTGCCCTTTCCAAGTGTCACAACCTTCCACAATTACCAACCTTTGAAAGAGTACAACCTTTCATAATTTCTGCCCTTTGAAATAGTCACTTCCTTATTTTCTACCTATTTCTATCAATGAATCATTCCTTGATTCATATGCTCCATTCTTTCTTCCTTGACTATTGTTGGATGAATGATCCTTTGTCCTTCTCAGATAAAATGATCTCCCTTTTATATCTCATGCTTAAGGGAGTCACAACTCTTCATTTCATACCCTTTGACCATTCATTAAAATTAATTATATATAATATTATATTTCTATTTTTGTTTTAACTTTTTCATATTTTAAGTTATTTTTATATATTATTAAATCCCATTTCAAAAAGGGGGCATTACATTTTCTGATGTGGGTATTCAGGTTTTGATATGTTTAGTACTTTTTGGAAGTGTTCAAGTTTTGGTGTGTTCGGATGCAATTTCTCAGTGCTGGTCTTCCATTTCCAGAGATACAGGGAACCACATTTATGCTTGTAACTATCAGAGTAAATTTTATTTGGTTCTCGGTAGTGGCTCAATCATTTTCTAAATGCTAGGCGATGAGTTTCCATATATAACTTGTGGCTGTTGGTTGAGCTTTGAATTTTACGAATCAAATCACCCCTACCAGGAGGCACCCAGCTTTGGTATTGAAAGGGTAGTTGTTTGAGGTGATTTTCAGTGTGTTGTTGGCTGCAAAACACTTTATTTGAGATGCCTAATGAGTATCATCAGATCTGTCCCAGTTTTGGAGGCTTAAGAAATGATAATATTTAATTATATGAATCACCCTAGTCACCTGGTGCGGCCCAGGTTTTCTGTAGCACTTAAAGATATTATCAAATTTAAAAAATCTTAAAAAGTCATAAAATCCACTCCTTGTAAGTCTCAAATTGATTTGGTGTTGTTACGTTAATGGAAAGGGCTCAAATACACTCCAAAGTTACTCTTTAAATCATAAAAATCAGACTTCTTTCAAGAGCGTAGCTGATTGCACACTATAATATATCCACTATCTTCAGGTCTCTGATATTTTGTAATCAGTCTTCTTTTTTATGATATGCACTTAGGGTTGATGAATTCATTGTTCATTGATATTCTATGCACTTATTCCTTCCAATATGCTATAAGTTGAATGTTGTTGAATGTAATTTGCAATGAAAACATGAATGAATTCTGAGAAAACCCAGTAATTAGCAAACTATCACTTTGACATTCATACTAGCAAACATTTCAAAAAACAATCAGGGGCGTATATTACACATTTCAGAGCAGATTTGTGGAGGAGAATTAGAGCTGGGCTGGTTCAAGAAGAAGCTTCATTCATATTATTTCTTTCCAGGTTAGTGCCTCCTAACTGTGGAGATTGGGAGGTTGGTGCCTCTCATTCAAGGAGATTGATGTCTCTTGCTGAGTTGGTGCTCAACGGTGGAGATTGGTGTCTCTAGTGGATTGGTGCCTACGAATCATCAAGAGGGGATTCGTGTCTTCTATGGGTTGGATCCTATGAAATTTGTAAAATGACTTATACAAGCATTTTTTTCCGCGATTTTCTTGTGCAAGGTTTTCCGCATAAATCGTGTGCTCGTCTTGTGTTCCTTATTGCTAGATCTTGCATGTGTGTTATTGTTGTGGATGATTAAATTTTAAACATTACTGTTTTGGTTAATTGAGTTTTGAAAAAGTAATAGATTGTTGCTATACTAATTCACCCCTTCTTAGTATAACTGATAGCTCTTCACAATTGCAAATTGACAGATCAAATTTTTGAAAACCAAACCTTCTATGTAATTACCTTATAATATTTGTCCAATATACAGTTTTAAGTTTTTGTTATTGGTGATAACAACCAGGAAGTAGCACACGTAAAGTTCACATTATCAAAGCACAAATGGAAATAAAAAGTGAAACTTATAAAACATCATCTATGTAAAAGTCCTTTTTCAAATTTTCTATCTCACATAGTTCCCAAACAAACTTCAAGTAATGCATTCATCCTATTTGGATGCTTGTCTTGATAATTTCTAGGGTTTCCAATTCAAATTATTGTTCATAATCCTCTATGAATTGCATAAACTTGTAATTTGAAAGGTCAAAAAGTGTGTGAATAAGGTGTTTTACCTAAGTAGTTCACTAGTGGGTCCTATTCACATGCTAAATTTACTTAGGTCCTAGGAATCTCTCTAGAAGTCTCAGTTGTAAACTAGATCTTATCTCATCTTTTAGCAATTAATTATTGTGTCCTAGGTCATTTAATACTTATCATGTTAGTTGTCTCATTGTATAGGATTAAGACACGTCGCAATCTTGTCTAATCCAACCTTGCCTTTATAAGCAAGGCATAACATGTACATTTTGTGATGTAGAATCCAATTCAATCTAATCCGTTGTGCCCATATCAGACATTATTTTTCTCTTGCTGCTCCCTTGTGGAAGGCATCTTTTTTAGTGTTGAAAGTGATCCTAGAGGATTGAATCTACTGGTGAATCTAACATAGTCTCAGAGCTTCAGATCTGCAAGCCCCTTCTCAAGTCTAGGATGTAATCAAACTTGATCTTTTTGTAGGGTTTGGTGTCATGTGAACCTCACTACTGAATCTAGTTCATTTGAGAAAAACAGTTTTAGCTTTTGTTTTGTCTGAATCCGACAGAAGAGGCTTGATCTATGAGGGTTTCAATTTAGGAGATAATTCTCCAATCCAAGAGGCCCAAACCTACCATAACATTCGAAAGGCCCAAAACCGTAAGATCAACTGTCAAATCGTCAAAATCTGAGATTGTTGTCCAAGGCCATAACAGGTTTTTCTTGCAATTTTATTGTTGTACAGAATGTATATGGTCATATAGATCCATATTGTATAGCTTTGTACACCATCATAGTCTAAAGCAAGTCAACAAAAGTCAAGAAAATTCTCGAGCATCAAATCAACATATTCCTTTGACAAAAGTAGGGTACATGTCTACAGAATCATCCTAAGTCAACTTTTTGACAGTAAGATTTTGATTAATTTTTTTAATTTTAAAAAAATCATTTTAGGGCTAAGTGCCTAGTCACTGCAAGTATAAAGGCATTGGTTCTATTACAAGGTCCATGGCTGGTTTTAACCCTAGCAAGGGGACTAAGCCCTGCGCAGCACACCTCTAGTTTGCCGCCCCTATTGCCACCACCACTCCAAATTGCCACCACTATGCCACTCAACAACAGATGGAATTTTATTTTTGAATTTATAGAGGGTAGGTCACATGGGCACCCAAAGGTTGATGGCCCAAGGGCCCAAATTTAGCCCCATAATGCTCTAATTAGGCAACTTTTTTCAGAACGCCATAACTTTTCGTCACAGTGTCGATTTTTCAAAAAAGGAGATATTGATGGCAAGCTAGCTCACTGTATTTTGCAGTGGACAAATTATTTTTCTGGATTTTGTTGTTTGGTACAATTAATCGTTGTTTGAAGTTAAATCTACATTCTTGGCACTTGAGCAAATAAATTTTCGCCACGAAATCTAATTTTCATGATTCATGTGATGTTGAAAAGGTAAGGAGCTCCGTCAAGCCATCCATGCACTTTTTCTAGATTCGATCCTACACACATTTTCATTTCAGTTCTTGCCATATTGGTATCCTAGAGGGCTATTTGGACATGCTAGCACTTGGGAAGGTGTTATTTTGATCAAATCACTTCATTTCAACCCTTGATCAAACATCTATCTCCTATTGCTTCAATCAACTTCCAAAATTTGTTCCAAGGAAAGCTTCTAAACTATTCTCCAGTGATATCTTCCGGTGTTTCTTTGCAATAAGATCATCTATCCTCTGTTGCTTCATAAGATTCCATGGTTGCTCCATCAAGAGTTTCCATTGTTTCTTTGCAATAGATCATTACACATTATGAGGGGTCATATATTCTATCTCTTTCCTTCCTGTGGAGGGTCAAATTGATTATATCTTTGTGATGGAAGTAGTCTTTGGGAGTATCATGGAGTCTTCCTGTAGCGTCGTAAATTGTATCCCTATACAATTTATTGCTTACATATGTCCCATTATAGAAAGTGTGACCTCCCTCATACGTTCTTGCCAATCACACCTCAATTTCACACAGATTTTTGGCATCCCCATACAAAATTGAACCCCTGATCCAAATCTAATCCCGTATTGAGCAGTCAAGGGCAACTAGGTGGGTCAGGGGCGAGTTGGATTACCCCTAACCTAAGAGTCGCCCTTGACCCTAAGAAATGGCCCCAAATTTGAAATGGGTAATGATTATTTGGTTTTAGTGGGATCCCCATATCCACGTCAGCCTCCTTCGAGTTTTGTACCCCAAAATGGCTAGGTGAGGTATATAAACAAGGTATCCTCCCTTATTTTGGTATCACACGCAATCAAATAAAAATCCATCCATTCAAGTCCAAGCATTCATGATATCAAGCATTTAAGGAGCAAGAAGAAGCATTCAAGCAGTCAAGAATTCAAGGCATTTCATCCCACCAAATCCTTCGTTGTGGCAAGCTTCAACAACCTTCACGCAAGCATGTATTTTATGATTTCCTTTTAGGTTTTTGTAGAGTCATGCTATTGCATCCACACTTATGATCCCGTTCCAAGAGCATTTGCACCATCAAGGTTTAAGACCTCTTGTTTCTTAGATCTAGCCTCTGCTACATATCAGCACACTTTCCTTTCAAGTACATTTCAATTCAATTTCATGGTTAATTCCAAAACTAGGGTTTGACTTAGGAAAACCCCTTTCCACAACACTTTTCCCTCTTTTTTTGTGTGCACAAAACAAGTGGCATTAGTGCAGAAGGAGCTACGATAAGGTCAGATTGGGAGCTACAATTTGATAGTCAT
Source organism: Thuja plicata (assembly GCA_018584345.1). Lineage (NCBI taxonomy): Eukaryota > Viridiplantae > Streptophyta > Pinopsida > Cupressales > Cupressaceae > Thuja > Thuja plicata. Next base: position 2,667,295 of record MU226203.1, read on the forward strand.
TTTATAAAAAAGGGCAAGGTCAAAGGCGACTAGACTCGCCCTTGACCTCTTGGTTGCCCTTGACCTTCCTGGTCACCCCTGACCTATTTCGGGCTGAAATTCGATTTGTAGGTCAGTCGCTATTTCTGCTTCCCGGATCCGATCTCAGAAAATAGTTCTCAGTCCGCAATCTATCTGTACATGCAAAGAACTCTCTTTCTCTCCACCTAGCCCTAGATCTTGCATTTTCCACTTCCATTTACATAGTCATCTTTTGTAACAACATAGGATCACAACATCCACTTAGCACTTGAGTCTCCTTAAGCCTAGTGTATCATCTTCCTTCCAATGTATGAGAGGAAGTAGGTTTTGAACTTCCTAGTTTGTCCATGCATCCTAGTGAACACTCTCACCATCCCTATTTTCTTTCATTACGATTTGGTGAGCCCGACTCCCTTACATCTTAATTCTGATTTGGTGTCTAGATCTGCTTCGTATGCATTACATTGCTACATTTTATGCATTTACAACTCTAGGTTCACCTTCATTACATTTTGGTGAACCCAACTCTTGCTTACATACTTCTATATTTCATTCCTAGATTTGATTTGGGTGTCTTTCATTTTCATGATGGAATTCACTAAATCGGATTGGTTTGCTATTTCACATATGATTACATTACTTCTTAGTTGCATTTATCAAAATCATGTGTTAGATAACGGCTTCTTTCATTTCATGTTTGCTTATTTTCATTCATAGCACTCTTGCATATGGCATCATGAGAATTTCAAACATATTCCTTTCTTGCAAATCAATTGTCAAGGCTTTTATCCATCTTGCATGTGGCTTTAGAATAATGTCCTTGCGTAAAGGCATGGAATGTGTAGATCTCATTAGAGCCTTTGTAGAAAATAATAATCCTAAAGATGACATTATATGAACAACATTAGTACCTCTCCTAGGTTGTCTTTTGCCAAGGATAGTGTTCATACTCCTAACAATACCACATTAGAGAGCAAAGTTCCATGACTCAGACTCGCCTATGACTCGGCAAGGTCGACTCGACCTGTGACTCACCGATGACCCGGCAACGACTCAGCTATGACTCGACAAAATGAAAAAACAAAGATTTTTAACGATTTAAAACTTGTTTCATGCACCCATTATTGAATAAAGCTTAAATACACTATAAAATCATCAAATAGAAGCTAATTTGATCACATACATAAACATGCTTTCTTTGCGGCAATCCTTTTGCATCGATTTTATAGATTTCCTTGGAGGCAATGCTTTCCTTGGTTATCTTTTTGCACTCAAGCAAGTTCCTTTCGAGACAATGCTTTCCTTGGGGCAATCCTTTTGTAATGTTTTTGCAGATTCACTTGGACATAATGCTTTTCTTGGGGCAATCCTTTTGCATCGTTTTTTAGTAGATTGTTTTCCTTGGGCCAATCCTTTTGCACCATTTTTGCATATTCCTTTGGAGACAATGTTTTCCTTGGGGCAATCCTTTTGCACTGTTTTTGCAGATTTCCTTAGATACAATGCTTTCATTGGATGATCCTTTTTAGCAGATTTCCTTGCATACAATGCTTTGCTTGGCTATCCTTGACATAGTTGACTAGTGTAACACAGCTTGCTAGACCATCAAGCCCATCTTTGCATCGACCTCTCTCTTGGGATGAGTGTGTTGATGTGAGTTTTGTTCCACTACAACATACAAAACTGAATACTTAGTATTCCAAGATGAAATACCAAATCTCCAACTCTCTCTTGAATAAGGATGCTCATATGTTAAACAATGTAGACAAATTGTGTGATCAAATGAGACAACCTCAAGGTTCCTTCTTAATGTGGACGTCACTCAGTTTTATGGTGTGATATGCTAGTTATCACAAAGGGACTTACATTGATCATTCAATGGACATCAACTTGACTTTAACAACCTCAAACTTCTTCCAATCAAAAAACTTCAAGGAAAGGGTTTAGAGAATCTAATCTACTCCTAGAATGAAAGAAATCATGGATATCTTTGTGACTCTACTAGACTCGGTTTAGCCATCGACATCAACCAAGCTAGTGCAATCTCCTAAGGTAAATGTAAGATGTTCAAACTACCACCATTCCATTAACACCATCCATCAATACATATCAATGTGCAAACAATAATCAAAGTTAAGTTCATATAAATGTCATTCAATCACGCAAGGCGTACCTACAATCAACAAGTAGCTAGTGGTTTGGTCTAAGCAAGTTCACCAAAGACACTGTTAATGTTTTGGCCTTTACGGCAAAGATCAAACACATTGGACAAAGTGGCAATAATAATAATTGATATATTGGATATATTATTGATATATTTAATTATGATAAAATCGGTTAGATAATAATAATAAATATATTGGATATATTATTGATATATTTCATTATGAGAAAATCGGTTGGATAATAATAATAAATACAAAAGGTTATATTTATTATTAAGGATTGATTTCAATAATTAAATATGGAGCAAATAATATAAAAGAATATATTATTATTAAGGACCAAGTCGGCCAGTCCTTGAGGGAAAGAGTTGTGACTCTTGGAAAGTCATCATTATGTATAAATAAAGAGAGTAGATCTGCTCAAGGAACTCACCGAAAACATAATGTGATAAGTACTCGAGCAAAATTACAATTGCATATTATTAATCATTTTCATCCTCTATTTGAGTGATTTATTTCAGATCACTTAGAAGCGAAATTCAAGGTTCGAATTGGAAGAAGAGCAGATCCATAGAGCAAACTAGAGCAGATATTGAAGTGCGAACTATACCAATCTGGAGCAGACCTTGATAGTGAATTAAAGAGCAGATTGGAGGCTACTCAGAGCAGAAAAACTACGGCAGAATTCAAGGACAATTTAAACAGCCCTAAAGGTCAAATTAGGGCAAAATTAGAGCACCCTAAAAGGGCGAATTAAGGCAGATCAAGAAGGGCGAACTAGGGCAAATTGGAGCAGCCCTAGAAGAGCGAATTGAAGATCTTCAAAAGCTGATTCATAACAGTCATTGAGGACAACATTAAGGGACTAATTTGAAGAATACAAAGTGCAGTTTTGAAGCCAACAAAAGGATAAATTCAGACCTTCAAATCCGGGTATTATCTTTCTTTACTTGAGAATATTTATTATATCCTGTGTCTTAGTATTTGAAAGACCTCTATAGATTGTATATTCCTTGCTATAATATGAAAACATTATACTGGTATCAGAGCCTAAGTAGAGTAAAAGATCTATTTTTCAGATTTAGGAATTCAGTCTAACTCTTTCAAAACTAAGAAATACTATGGCAACCGGGTTTTGGCTCAAATAGTAATTTGACTTTACATCTTATTACATTTTATGAGGGTTCTAATTTGCATCAAGATCTAGGATTCTACACCTAATATTGATTGGCTCCTATGTTGTGAAACCATCTCATAATTGGCTGGAAAGATATGGGTAAATTTATGTCAATACATCCTTGGATGTTTTGAAACTATACAATTGACCTTCTTAGGGTAAATTACAAAATATCTGGAAACATACATTGAGAGGGAGTCTAACCTTGTGGACATTATAAGGTAAACCTAAGCTTCAAAGGGACAAGATAGGATCAGTATAAACCTGTCACCATATTGTTCCAAAGGGAGTAGATCATCTTGAGTAGCACAGGTCCCAGAGATCATAACCTGGTATGACTTTAAACATTCATGAATAATATGAATCATGGGCATACTAACAATTTATCCCTGTGTGGTTCTGTTGAAGGAAACCCACCTTAGTGCTTGACTTAAGAGGGAGTTTAATCATGGGCTCACTTAAACCCAGTTTTGCAGTATAAACTCCTTTCTTTACTTTTTTTGCATTCTAATTGTATGAATGTGCAGGATCATTCCTATTGACATTGTTGTTTGACATAGCTAGTTAATTGTTATTAGCTGATTGTGAATGTGTAGGACTGCATACTTCACTTTGGTATATATGTATGGGAACATTAACTGTTTCATTGGATACATACAATATGATACCTTGACATGCATATATGAGGAGCATACATTATGCATGGATGCATACTTTGCTTGGACATATGTACGGGAACATTCATAGCTGATTAGCATAGCTGTTTCTTTGCATATCTAACTAATTATTTGTTATGGGCATAACTGATTGATATAGTTGATTACTTGTTTTTGGCATAGCTGATTATTTATTGGCTGATTACTTGCTATTAGCATAACTGGTTAAATGTCATTAATATGCTATTGGCTACTTTAGATATGCGGGAACATAAATATGTTGGCATTGGCATGCGGGAATTTTTATATGTTGGCATATGATTACATTGACATATTTTATAGCTGAACACATTTAGTTTGCACTTGGTTATATATAGCAAACTAGTCATATGGTTTCATAAGATAAGATTTATGTGGTTATTCTTATGTTTATATGGCTAACATCCTTGTTATGGATCAGGTCTTGATATCATGGGTTTGATATCGGTTGAGTCCTTGTGACTCGTGGATCTTGGATCTGCAGGTTGAGTACATGGAGACATCATGGACTTGATGTCGGGATGCCATTACTCGGAGCATTTAGTGAATATCATGGATTTGATATTCGGCCAATGCTGTTGATATCATGAGTTTGATATTGGTTGAGTCCTTGTGACTCGTGGATCTTGATCCACAGGTTGAGTACATGGAGACATCATGGTCTTGATGTCAGGAAGCCATTACTCGGAGCATTTAGTGAATATCATGAACTTGATATTCGGCCAATGTTGTTGATATCATGGGTTTGATATCAATTGAGTCCTTGTGACTCATGGATCTTGGATCCACAGGTTGCGTACATGGTGACATCATGGACTTGATGTCAGGAAGCCATTACTTGGAGCATTTAGTGAATATCATGGACTTGATATTTGGCCAATGCTGTTGATATCATGGATTTGATATCGGTTGATTCCTTGAGGCTCGAGGATCATAGATCCACAGGGGAGTATATGGTGACATCATGTATTTGATGGACTTGGTATTCAGTAAGCCAATGTTCTTGATATCATGGATTTGATATGATGACATCATGGACTTGATGTCAGTAAGTTATTGATGAATATCATGATTGAGTCTGTTAGACTCAAGGTTGAGTATGTGGTAGACATCATA
>MU226203.1:2675540-2700412 GCA_018584345.1 Thuja plicata
TTGGGGTGGATATTCCGGTTGGGATGGATACTCCAATTGGTAGCATTGCGTCAGGTGATATAGTACAGGACATTGTGGGTAGTGTAGTGGACCCGTCAGTGTTCAGTGTTTCTGTTCATGACACTACCCCTTTGATTGCTCAGCAAGGAGACATGGTATCACCTGAGTTGGTTGTTAGTGATCGCATAGCTGGTGATGATAGGCAGTTGGCTACGTCACTGTTACATGATGACCAGTTATGGGTCCAAGGGGAGCAAATGGATGCTACCACCTATAAATTCTACTGCACAGAGTCATTCTTGGACCACCTTCTTGAGAGTTCAGAATTTCGAGAGGGATCATACCAAGCTTCTGAGGGTGTTCTCATCCGGGGTACTGGTACGATTCGGCGTTTGGTGAGAGAGATTGTAGGTACCTTGACTACGATTCTCCCTCACAGAGATTTCAAGGTTGGGTTTGCTGAGAGGGTCACCCAGGACCCTGTCCAACCAATTGTGCAGAGTTCGAGATTGGAGCCATCTTTGGGTTCGCGACTGGTGGATGATGAGCCTCTGACAGAGATCGGAGCAATTTATGGCCGTTACACAGTGAGGAGTTCTCATTATTTTTCCTTTGACCCACATGTTGATGAGTTGATGGCACATAGACGTGGGTTGGCTCCTAGTCCTTATCATCCGTTATGGGATGGGTTCTCGCCATCAGCAGTTGATGGGAGTTTTGGCTGCAAGTCAATAGCAGGTGACTTGCAGAGTTATGGTGACTCCAAAGATTATAGTGTGTGGATATCCAGGTCCTGGTACAGCTTTGTTTAGGGGTATTCATCACTGTTGTGTAGATGGTCTACACACTCAGTACAGGCCAGTTGGGTGTGCAGAGGGAGTTCAGGGTGTATGTGATCTGAGTCACCCTTACATCTTGGTTTTTGATGGTCCCGAGATCTATTTCTCTTGGGGTCGAAGCAGAAACAGATTCAATACTAAAGTGTGGGTGAGTGGTTGTTATGGATTTTTTTTCAGAGTCATCTTGTTTGTTTTTCGGGGGATGCTATAGGAGCCTGCACTTTGCGCGAGGGGCATGGCTTACAGTTTTCCGTGGGATCCAGGTGGATTGTGATGTTTCTTGTTCCAGTGATTGCTTGAGGACGAACAATCTCTGGGAAGGGATGATTGTCATGTCCCCTTTCTAGAGTGGACATCAGAGACGGAGGAGTTGGCCTATCATTGGAGTATCGTAGGCTAGCGGAGATGGATAGGGACTCATTCAGTGCATACAGTGACCATATTTTGGCTTTACAGGCAGTTTGGAGCCAATTTGGAGCAGTTCCTAGATTTTAGGGGACATCCCTACTTTTTAGGAGGATGTGACAGTTTCCAGATGTGAGGTCCCATTGGACCATTCCATGGTTTCAGTTTCAGGATGACAGGGTGTGTTACCTAGTTTCTAGGAGCATCCCTAGATTTTAGGGATGAGACTGCCAGTTATCCCAGATTGCCCGACATCAGTCACAAGCAAGTGACATATTCAGTCTCAGGATTTTGGGGTGTTTCGGGTGTTCTATGGCTATTTGGGATATATTTTAATATTTTCCTAAGTTAGTGTTTTAATATTTTAAATAAAGCTATTTATATAGCTAATTGGAGTAATAAGGGGTTTTTGGCTTCATTTGGTCAGGCATGCCTATGTGTTATAGCTCGTTGGAAAGGTCTTGATTTAATATAACTTATTTTCATCTTCCGGAGACCTTCTGGCACTTTGAGTTATATTATTTGGGGAAAGTGGTGTTTTTCCTATACATAAAAGCCTTTTAATTAAAAGATGCCATTTTATAATAAAGGGAAAAGGCATATTCTTCCTTTAGGGTTCGATTGGCTTTGAGAGGGAGATAAAAGGAGATGTTGGCTCATTCTTTGATTATCTTTTACATCTTCATTCTTGATATTTGCGATTTTTCTCTAAGGAGTGAATCTAGAGAACTGGGACGCAAACCCCAGAGTCTGGCTATTGGGATGCAAACCCCAATAGATGGTTTCCACAACATTTTACAATATTATTTTCAGAGTTGACAGAGAGTGTTAAGTTTAGCATTGGGAGTGTTGTTGCAGTGTACGTTGGGAGTCTTGTTTGGCACGTGGGGTCTTCAGGCTGCCTTGGCGTGACTTCAGCAGCCGTACGGCTGCCTTTTAGCTGTCACGTGGTCTATTGTTTGGCTTACGGCAGCCATCTCTGCCCTTGGTGCGTGGCTGGTTCATTTCTGCAGCTAGGCGTCATCATTCCTCATTTGCAAACACCCTTTGCTGGCATACTGGTTGCATATCTTGCCTGGTACGATTTGTAGCCATTCTGGTTGGTTGGATATTATATTGATGCACGTTGTTTCAGCTTACTTCTTATTTGCTGTTGTTGTTATTTACTGTTTTACTTATATCTTGAAAATTCAAAATACAAAACAAAGAAAGAAACAATCCTTCTGCAACTTTTGTCTAATTCTCTACGACCACAAAGAAAACACAGGAAAATCTATTATTTTAATTAAAATTTACAGAAGTTCAGCGAAAGGATCCTCTTGGGATCTTTCATTCATCATTTGCATTTGTTTGTATCTTTTCTATCTTTTGGAAAGGAGTTTTGTCCCACTAGGTTTTCTCCTTTTATCTGTTTGTAGAGATTACATCTGTAAATGGGTACCTGACATGACCTAGTAGTCAAGACCCATATTCATCACAATCAAACACATCTTTGCATTATTTGCATATATTTACTACCTGAGTTGCACTTAAGGGGAGTGTTGGTGTGAATAAGGTCTTTTACGTAACTAGTTCAGTAATGGGTCCTATTCACATGTTTACTTAGGTCCTAGGAATATTTCTAGAAATCTTAGTTGTTGATCATCTTATCTCATCTTTTGGCATTTAATTTTTGTATCCTAGGCCATTTAATATTTATCATGTCAGTTGTATCATTGTAGAGGATTAAGACACATGTCACAATCTTTTTCAATCCTACCTATCAACCTTGTGTTTATTAAAGGCATCATATGTACATTTTGTGATGTGGTATCCAATTCAATCTAATCCATTGTGCCCATAATCATGCATTATTTTGCTCTCGTTGCTCTCTTGTGAAAGGCATCTTTGTGGTTTTGCAAGTGATCCTGGAGGATTGAGTCCATTGGTGACTAACAAAAAGAGCAACATGAAGTAATTCCGGATTTTATTTGTGCATTTTCCTATACAGATCCTACTGTGTATTTTAAAATTTTAAATAAATTTATTTTCTTCGCATAACAACATTCAAAGTTGATCAAGAAATGACACAAACTTTTTTGTAGGTAGTTGCAGTAAGATTATAAATGGGACCCATATATAAATTTTCAACATAATAATTTAGACAAATTTTATTGTAACTTTTTCAGAAAAATAATTAATACTTACTACTCATAAGAACCGAAGCAAAACCTTTTTCCACAAGGTTTAGAATACAACTTTATACACATTGGAAAATTTTAATCAAAAAATATCTACAAGATCAAGCATATACAATTAATTTGATACTCCAAGAACTATATACACAAAAAAGTAATCAAATATTTCCCTAAACTTTTTAGAATATTAAAATTATATATCACATTAAAATATTTGTTATAAAACTATGCTTGTGAAGCCTGTGCTTTAGCCTACTGCACCAATGTAGAATTCTTCTTTTTGTGCTCACATCTCTGAAAATTTCTTTAACATATTTAAGAGACACTTCTAACCGAGATCCTCTCACAACGCCAGAAGAATCTCTGGAAAAGATTTAGCAGCTGCAACCTCTCAATGCTTTCCTCAACAATAAATTTGATGTTATAGTTTTTGGTTTCCAAATTTTTATTGAAAAATAATTCACCTTCTAGTATTTACATAGCTATTTTGACATATTCATAGGCCAAGTGTGAAGAAGATATAAACAACAAAGTTGTCTATCTTTTTCTTGTCTTTCCATCCAAAAAAGAATGACCTCAATCCAACATTGGTATTAGAAAGATAGATCTGTATTACTGAGAGGTGTCTGCAGGAATTTAGTGACAAATTCTTGCAGGATTCTTTGAACCAGGAAAACAGCAACAGCCTATCCTTCACATTCCAGCTTAATAACTCTTCATACAGTTGCCAAATACTTCCGCTCCGTTATCTATACTGAGAGGCGTTCTACAGTGGCAGCAAGGCATGGTGCATCATGTCATGACCATGTACATAAAAACCACGATACTCGGAGACCCTGTAGAACACAATTCTTCTACTGAGAGGGGGAGGTGAATCAATAGAAGAGATAAAACTTAGATCCTTAACAATTAAAAATTTAAACTTTTAATAAAGTTTATCAAACTTTAAACTGAAATCTGAAAGGAATATAACTTAAAACTGAAATCTGAAAAACATGTAACCACACAAGAAAGCCAATACACAAGAATTATGTGGAAACCTAGGATGGGAAAAACTACAGTGAGATACGCTGCTAGGATCTACTGTTCTAATCCAGCCTCACAAATAAATTTGATTACAATGTTTAAGGGCACCAACCCTAAGGAATCACCCAATTCCCTTGCTTGAGAGCACCAACTCAACATCTTTAAGGCACCAACATTCTGGATATTACAATTCTTTTTTGTAAACTCACTCTGATAAAGATATCTGTCAAATCATTCAATGATATATCTCTGCTAAAAAATTTGCAATCTTCACATCAACACTTCTTTCGCACACATTTGAATGTTACAATACTGGTTTACAAATTCAGACTTCTCGCATATGCAGAGATATTCTACCACTGTTATTACATAATAAAATCTCTCAAAATATATAATACTAACAGTAATACATTTCTTCTGATACACAACATTCCTTTTGTTTTTTAATAATTATTAAAAACACTCATACAAATTGACACAAACTTGTCAAAATATTCTATATAAATCATACCTCTGTTATTCCGCTTTTCTTATCAATGAAACCCTCTCACATAATGAAATCTTTCAAAACATTCAACACAGATTGAGAAATGTCTAATACTGTTCAATACTTTAACACCTCCCTTTTCAAGAATCACGCCACACAATCTTCTTTGATCGGCTTATGATCAAGTCAGATAAAATACTCCTTTTAATGATGCGCACTTCATAACTTTCATCAGACTTATAAGATATGCTTCTATTTTCACACCCACCAACATCAACTTCAAGTATTATATAAATAGAACTCCTATCTCAATCAGTAGTATGGTTTGAAGGAAGTTAACATCAGTTACAACTGTCCACATCAATTAGGAAGTTCCAACTGTCAATACAACTATCAACCACCATACAGAACCGAAAGGTTAAGTATTAGTTCTTTTATGCGCCAAGGCTTGTATATTTTTCGGGGGCAATAAAGAAGTCTACAAAATCAACCACGAGAAGATTTAATAGACTTTGTAAAGATTCATCTGTAATATAGTCAATGCCAATAATAAAACAAGACCAAACTTCCATCGATCTGTGACATGTTACACTTCCAACGCATGAACATACTTTCCAGAATCAATAGAAGAAATCTGCAGAACTATAGTACCGAAGTATTTGTGATTTATGCTGGCATAATGAAGACAGTAAAGACCAGATTTCAGATAAATTGTAATCAATACCAACAATAAATATCAGACTTCAAGTTCTCTGAGACAATCTGTAAGAACATTCTATATTTTATTTCTGTTTGCAGATTAAGATTTCCATCAAACTGATGTTGTCTAGTTTGCAGACTGTGACACACATCAAACTATTTGCAGACCGAATTCAATACAGACCAAACTGAATATGCAGATACAGATTCGAACAAGTGTTTATTCATTTGATTTGGTTGTGTTTGATCTGTTCTTTATCATTTCAATCTTCAGATTTTGTTAAACTACTACAACTTCTGTCATTAGAATTGCAGACACAGTACTTGACATCAATCACAAAAATGCTAACAGACCCGTCTCCCACCCCCTGAGACGCGTCTCCAGTACCGGAGACGTCAGTTCTTTTGGTTGCCACCTCCCGTCGTCTCCAAAGTCTCCTGACCAGAAAATGGTGCCCCCCACCTGAAAACTTAGGGCAAAGCAAGTTAAAAGGCAAAAAAGGAGGGCATATAAAAAAAAAGGCCTGCATAAAGTTCCATGCTGATATTTTGGATGATACAAAATTCCATGCAAAGTTATAGTGATCAAATCTACTGACAGTGTAGACTTTTTGAGAGGGACAAACAATTGTATGGCTGATTTCCTGTCATTATAATGGTCTAAAGAGAAATTGCCTTTACTATTTACTAATCTTGTATGACTGATTTACTATTCTTGTTTACAAAGTTATATGTCATGATATTTTCTGCAAATTATTAAATTGTATTAACAAAATGGCATCTCAAAGTACCCCCATCTACTATTTTTGAAAATTAACCGTATAGGTACAGGTACCAGCCTCTGGTGTCTCCAAGTACCCCCATTTCCTATTTTTGAAAATTAGCCGTATCAATACTAGTACCAATCTCCACCATTTCCAAGTAACCCCCGTCTCCTCGCAGCTATGAGAAAAACCGAAACATGGCTAACCTATATTTATAAATAAATAGTTCTTAAAAAATAAAAAAACTCAAGTAAATTAAAATTTATGTGTCCATAATACCATATACATATGTAGTCAATAAAATAAGTCAAATTAAAACTCAAAAGTAAATCAATCTTTCTGTCCATATATGTATGTAGTAAATACAATAGTTCTGAGGTGTAATGAATTATTAAATAGCTCTTATGTAAACAAAATAACTTACATCTCTGACTGATTTTTAGATAGATGTATTTAAGATATCTATCCTAGTTGGATACATGTATCCACATATCAGATACTCAATATGGATACGATACTCCTTGGATATGTATGCATACTATATCTAAACATATCCATAAACTAAGCAATATTTGGGCTGTATCCAACGCATTTGGATATGACACCGCAACAAGTCAATGGTGTATCCGGTTTAGGGTTTATTAAAAATATTCAAAATTTGAATAATATGTGTGTAAGTAACAAGGTTTGTTCACTCACACACACACGTCACTAAAGACACAATCATAACAATAAAATAAATACTATAAAGTAAAATATAAAAACCAAAATATGCATAAAATAAGTACTTATACAGATTTTTTTTGGATAAAATGCAGCAAGCGTGAATACATATATATTAATATAGATAGAAAATACATGTACCATTAGAAATATAAATAAAAGAATCTATGTCTATTTCTATGATCGTCATATCTAACAATATCTATATCAAGGGATCTTGAAAATTCACCATATTCATATCTGATACCATATTTGTATCCGATACCACATCTATTTCCATGCAACTCTGCTTCTTCAAGCTTTCACTCTGCAGGCTCTTTTCTTAATAATGCTCCAGAATTCCCTAAACTCTAATAACACAGAAAATAATCTAACTATTAGAAAGAAAATAGAAAAATCACGACTACCCACTACTACAAATGTAGCACATGAAACTATCATGAATCAGGGAAACCAAAATCATAGCGGATATGCCCCTTGATCAACTTCAAAACTGCATACAACCTTCCAGCACAAGCTTTTGGATCATACCTGCTCTGATAACAAACATTATATGTTTTAAGTGACATCCAACAATACTTTTATTAATCCAATATAGGATAATCATACATGTATGATAGGTTTGCTTATTGTTATGCTTCAATTTTCTAGGATGCATACCCTATCTTTAAGCTCTTAATCCTCTGACAACTTCACTTTTGCATGGGTGTTATAACCACCCAACTACTACATTATACCAGCCTAAAAAAGTTGGTAGCCAAACTAAAAAAGGTTTATATGAAATTTAAACATTTGAAGTCAAACCTACCACTATAATAAACCAAGTGTATTACAGCCTTTACACTATGGTGTAATAAACTAAATAGTAAATTCCTAACAAATTTGAGCCCTTGTTTCCTTTTCTAAGAATATAAATTGAGTTATAAAATCACACATGTAAACCTATTTAGGAAGATAAAGAGAGAGCATGGAAAACTTAATAGGGGTCTTCGCTGAGTACTAGCAATTGATCACTGCATACAAGTAAAACTGAATTGGATTACACTGCACAATGCTTAATGTTCACAGATTGTACGCATGCAACGAGAAATGGGTAAAACAACCTTCTATATACTTTTTGCATCACTCTTGTTCAATGTACTCAACAGAATTCTTTGTAACATTATTGTGTGTGATATGGTCATAAGACATTCCTGATCTTGCCATTTTCTTTCCCTAATTTGGATCTTCACCAATTATCTTAATGTTATAAATTTTTAGCATTGCAGATCAACAAACTACTTCCACGAATAAACATATCTGAAAATATAATAATGTTATTAAAAGAATATTTTTAAAAGGAGAATGACAATTTCATGCATTTTTTAAACTAATGAAAAGAGTCATTTCCGTATTGCAGTACCCCCTACAATATGTTCAATTTATATGTCCAGTTTAAAATAAAAGTCTATTGTATTGCCTGTCAGATACTAAAGCTGATACAAAAGAGTACATACCGGAACTTCAACTTTTCGAAACATGTTGGCACCTTTTCGTGCATCCAACAAGGCAATATCTTGAGGAGTGGATACAATAACAGCACCTAGAAAGTAATCATGTACAATGTAGTTGTCACTGCCATAGTTAAAAAAGCCAAGATATAAGATAGTGATACATGAAATGCTAAATGTGGAACCAAAAAAAATTCATCCTACATACAATTTTGGCCAAACATTCATCATTTACTATTTGCCACTGCTAATGCCTTTCATTGCTAATTTTGTACTTGTACACAGAAATACCTACTTGAGTTGAACATTCTGCAAGCGGAAAAAAAAAATAGAAAGACAAAAGGGACATTTAAGGCACTAGGACAAATTTATCAATAAAGCATGGATGCAGATTCCATGGCAACATCTATGCCCAAAAAGTTTAAAAATCATGTTTTCAAACATTGGGCTCAAAGTGAGATTTAATTCTATAAAATATACTTTCGCTAAACAACAAACAAATACACTCTAGTTCTAGTATTGATGAGATCACAATTTCTTCTTTTACATTGGAGGTAGATTTTCTTGGAAAATATTCTATCTTCAGTTGGGAAACGGTGCCTACTTCCAGATAAAAACTAAAATAAAAAAACATCGAAGGACAATAAACATTTCTTTTAGAATTTCCTTCTTCCCAACTCAAGGGAAAAAACAACTGCTATTTCCAAACTCAATTGGCATGGAAGGACTTGTTCATTCACCTGCACTAAATTTTCCAATACGAAAAATATTTTAGTATTTTTACCAAAGTTCCATGCAGTAAAATCAACATTAGTTAGCACAAATGCCCCATGTTATCATCTAATTCCTTTATTTCTCAGGACTTCATATTAAATATGATATGGTATAAATCATGAGAAGAGTAGTAGTTATGAAATTTCTAGTAGAAGATACAAAATAGTCAGCTCTAGGGACCTAACAAACCCAGCCCCAAGAAGGAAAGTTGTAAATTCTCAAAAGTGAAAGACATTCCTTTTCGCCCCTTAAAGATTTGATTGTGAGAAATTCAAGAAAAGAAACAATACTTAGGAAAGGGTCTTTCATACAAACCTAGGATCTCTCTTCATTATTGATTCTAACTCTAAGCATAGTTACTCAAAGACTCCTACTATGACCCTTGGTACTCATGTCCCATATCAGAATTCCTCCCCATCTAAAGAACACATAAGGAGACATCTCCAGATATGAGGAGGCTTGAGACGATTTTTCTTAGCATTCTTGATCCATAAACTAGAAGGAAATTCCTTAATTGGTTTATTAACAGCTGATATTATTTATTACTTCTTAGTCTAAGAGAGCACACATGACTAAAACTGATTATCAAGAAATGTGCATGCAAATGGAAACAAAGATAGAGAATGATAAGACGACAGATTTACCCTAGAGAAATCCCTTGTGGGTAAGAACTCCAGAAAATGTGAGTATAAACTCCCTCAGTGCTTCCAAATGGCATTACACAGAAGATCAGCCCTTACATTTCAATGACAATACCTCCAAACAATAGAGTCCACTCCCAATGACCTCCAAAATCTCTCAAAATTACTTCCCCTGCTGCTGCTTGTGCGACAGTCACAATGTACAGAAAATTCACGGCAAGAACTAAAATACAGCTCTCCAAGATGATAGAACAACACTAAGAACTTTCCTAAACACATCTGAAAGGCACTACAAATAGTTTTCCCACATATTTGGAACCTGAAAGTTCTCAGAAACCACACCAAGAGGAAAATTTGAGAACTGGAATGTCACTGGATGTGTACAACTTGTCATGATGAATTCACCACTTCCACCAGTAAAATGTTTGCACATTTATGGTAATTGTGGTGAGTTTGACACAGTATATGGCACATTTGCCATGGTATTTACACTTTCACCACTTGCTTAAACCTGTGATTTCACCAAAATAGGCAAAATACTCAGCTTTGAAGATTTTCTCAACACTGAAGCCTGCACATAAATGTCCCATTCCATTCTATAATATTCTCCAGGTAAATAAGTTGTCCCAATTCCAAATATGTCATAAAGCGCAAAAAACAGATTCCTTTGGGATCAATTCTATACATCTCCTAGAAGTGATCATTGAAGATACTAGATAGTGTAACCTCCCGCAGAATTTTATTAAATATCACATAAATTATATCGTTCTGTCGTCAAGTAATGATATCTAATTGATGAGCTAAATGAACTGAAGAACTACACTTATAAAATTAAAATTTCCAGTTTTCAGCAAGAACATGTATTGAAACTTCTTTTCAGTACCAATAACTTGTATTAACAAAGTCCAAGTAGGTATCAGTATAGAAGGGAAACAATAAAAAGGCTTGAGATGCTGACAAGCACTAAAGTTTGATCAACTAATTCAAATAATCAAAGCACTAAAGATGAAGTGTGTCTCTTCAATGAGGCCAACTCCCACTACTTTCGTTGTTGTTGTTGTCTAATGCGGCCAAACCCCACTAAGGATATGTAATGGAACCCAATCTCACTATTGTTTCTAGGAAAATAAATGAGTATGTCTATGTTCATATATCCCATGGCTTGTTTTGGTTTATGGTAGATTATGTCCACACAGCCACATGCACAGGCACATATACACACCCACACACACAAATTGTTTGTTGATGGAGGAATCCCATGGAAAATGTACCAAAGTTGTTGAAGAACTTCATGTAATGGCTAGTGGTCCATAGGGCCACACACGCATGCACAGGCGCACACACACACGCATGCACACAGGTGCGCACACACAAAAAATTTTTTATTGGTGGAAGACTCCCATGGAAAACGTTGTAAAAATTGTTGAAGAGCTTCATGTAATGGCCAGTGGTCCATAGGGTCATCAAAATCATCCTAGCAAGATGAAATAAAATCTAGAGGATGGAGGATAACTACTAGTCTTCAGTTTGTTGCCAGCTTGGAGAGTAGTTCATTGCTTTACTTGCAAATAAATGTAGAAAAGATTATAAAACTTAATACAGTGATCACCAACAAAGATGATGATTATGACTATACTTTTCCTAAATAAAGATCGAAGTGTGTCTTTTCAATAAAGCCAACTCCCACTACTTATGTTGTTGTTGTCTAATGAGGACAAACCCCACCAAGAATATGTAATGAAACCCAATATCACTATTGTTTCTAGGCAAATGATTGGGTATGTCCATGTTCATATATAAGTATTGTGAGACCAATTTCCACGGCTTGTTTGTGTTTATGATGAATTATGTCTCATTTGTATGTATTGTTTATTGAGGTCGTTTATCACCAAGGTGTCACAAGGTCATTTCCACTACTATTTGTAATTATGTAAAGTTGCATGTATGTCCCAATTCATGTACAAATATGTATTCTCTCCCTAAATTAGAACTATGTCAAAATAAGTGGAGCAATGTTAAGAAAATTTGTGTTACCCATAGTATAATTGTTCTTTTAGATTATATGGTGAGTGTTGGTAACAAGGGCCCCCACCCCTCATATCTTTCAAGGATACCACTCTATCTAATGCTCTCCTAGAAGATATATTATTAACTTACAATTCCCAACCTAAGCTCCTTCAGCTTCAACATTGCTCCTCTCCTCTTATCTCCTTCAAAGCATCCTCTTGCTCCTCCAAATTTAACACTTTGCCTTCTCTTCCCCCCTATGTTCCATCAACTTGAACACTTCACCTCCTACTTCTACAAGGCAAATACTCTTCCTCCTCTCCTCCATCTTCCTTCTTCATGACTGCAACATACTCCACAAATGTCCTAAGGGACTACCATTTCAGTGTGCCTAATAGCGCTAGGATTTTACTTCGAGAGATAAAAACCTTGATCTCTATAAGAACCAAGTGGCCCTACCACTTGACCACATCCCTTTTGACTACACCATGGTATTAACTATTATATAGTATGAAATAAATAAATTTGTTTTAGGGTGTCACAGTAGATAGGTTTAAATGATATTTATTAATTGAAATTATTATAATTTGGTTGTTGAATGATTGTTGTAACACTGACTTAAAATAGAATTGGTTGGAGTATTAAGCTTATATTGAAGGAGTATATCCAAGATTATAGGATCAATATTGAGCAAACAGACTATGTTTTTGAATAAATATTTTGTCTCATGTGCGAATATCTCAATATGGTGTTTTATAATTATCTTCATCATTTTGTTATCTTACAATGTCATCTGTATGGAACATGAAAACTGTAATAAAAATGCATATACAGATGGATTTTGTGAATAGTAATATGAATTCATCAAACAGGTAGGAACAGAAAAGGTTGTTACATAAACAAGTCAAGAAAAATGTCTAGGGCAACATGGCAACCCTGGTAACATCCAGGTTAGGACAATACGTGCAATATTGACCCTCTGTTGTACAGCTGAGAAATTCAGAATGTGAACCAAGCAGGTACCATTTCACCTACTCATGCATGCAGGAAAACTTCCAAGGCCTAGGAACACCTTCTTGTTTGCATAACTCAAAAAGGATGTAGAGACTAGAGACTGGCATTTTAAAATCAATGGGAGAAAAAATGAAGTTGTACTGAGCAAAAGAAAAGAGAATTCAGTTATTCATAGTGAAGATTGAAGGTCTAAGACAAGAGAATCTGCCATTAAAGGAGCAGAGAGCAGTTTGCATCCAAGCAATCTATTGTGCTTGGTAATTTACTATTTTGAATATAAGTAGTGTGGTACTTAACACTACCAGAATTTAGATTTTCTCTCTCCAGAAAATTTCAAGGCTCGAAATCTGAAAGTTCTTATTTGAAATTATTTTATTACTGCATGCTTTTCTCTCTTACACTATCATTTGATTACAAGTAGCACAGTATGTTAACGTCAATTTCTAATTCAAGGATTCTACTTATTTAGAGTTTACAGACCAATTTTAGTATAAGAGTGATCTTGATCTTTGTGGGATTTGTTGAAAAGTGTGTATATGAAAGTTACAAGAACACAAGAAGATCAAAAGGGGGAGATGAATGCATGAGCAACTGCATTGGAAAACCATAAGAAGTGTTGAACATCCAGAATACTGAGAGGGGAGGGGTGAATAAGTATTCCCTTGAATAATTTAAAACTTTTAAACAACTGTCCGCATAACATAATTCAAATATGTTGAAAGGAAAGAGCAAAAAGTAAATAACACAACACCAGATTTTTATCGTGGAAACCCAAGATGGGAAAAACCACGGAGAGGGTTAACTCTCAAGTATTAGGTAACCGGTTACTAAATACAGGGGTGGCTCACTGTCGGTGTGGCTCACTGCCCAAAATACAAAAACCAGCTAGTATAGTTGAGAGTTACTTTATAGCCAAAGTAAGAAATACAAAATTGAACTGTCAAAATTGCATCTATATATGCATGAAATACAATTCTCACTGAAGTACAAATATATGTCTATACAGTCGCTAAATCACATGTATCCACTTGTTATATACAACAGTAAATCGCATATACATATCGCATATCACTTCATAGATCATCATAGACATATATCTGCATGTGTTAATGTCGCTACCGATATATACAAGTGTTGGTGTCAAAACTAATCATGTCAGCTTGGACCGAATATAAAACTTGTGAGCACGCAGCCAACTGAAGAGTGTCGGAGATGTCGGTCATACCAAAAAGATATCCCACGCTAAGCAAAATGGATCTGGACTGAAACACCAATGTGCTACCGATGAAATGTTGTCGGTAATAATGTTGTCGAGCCTATAGATGGATCGGAGATATGTTTACCAGACCGACCAGAATAGTGACATCAATGACAACATACAACTAATAGGGATTAACAATCTCTCCCTTTGTCATTGATGGCAAACAAAATTTCTAGAAAAGCAAAACTGCGAAAAACTCCCCCTATGGTGAGCAACCCTGTAAATGTTTTTGTTCCTTTTCAAAATCTTTTCTTTTTCTCTTTATCTTACTCCCCCTTTTGACATTTATGAAAAAGGGGCAACACCACAAAAACCATGTACAACTGCAATAACCAGAAAGAAACATCATGTTTTACCAGATTGACCTTCTACGAATGACTTCTTAAACTCATGGATGGCCTCAACCCATTTTCCTTTGTTGTTGTTCCATTGTTGAATGGCTTTTGTCATAAGATGAACATGAACGAGGATCAATGCCAGTAGAGACTCTCTGTCTTCAATGGCACCAATGTTGGATAAGGTCACTTGTCGTGCCTTCAATAAGGCATGATTCGTCAGTGTGATACAATCTGCACACATTTCCTGAAGATTTCCCAATGGTAGAATGAAGTTCTCTCTCTGTTGTTGTAATGCAAAGAACTTTTTGTGCAATTCCTCAATAGAGGATCTCCCGGTACCTTTAAGATCTTCAGAGAGCTTGAAGGTACAATGTACCTGCTGGAAGGATAACTCTATAGAGGCAATTTCTTTCTGAATTTCATTTGTGGCCTCTGATCATTGAAGATTGAACTCATACAGAGAATTACCTTCCTCAAGAAGCGCTTGACCTTGCGCAATGAGTTGATGAAGATCAACAAACGCCTTTTCACATCTTCCCTTCAATTCCTTTAGCAACTTATCTTTTATGGTTTCCTCTCTCTAATGAACCTTTTCATCTACAGACACAATAAGGTCCTTTATTGCTTTAACAAGTGCTCTGCACTTCTCTTTTGCACTACTGGACTGGTCTATTTTGCAATCAGGCACAATGCTTTGAAGAGCAGAAATGGTCTCTTCAAAGATGCTATCTTTTTCTTTTATCTCTTTATATAAACCGTTTTTGGCCAAAGCCGCAATTGACTCACTTATCTAGAATTTCTGGTACGGAGTGCCCTTGTTGAAATCAATAAATAACTTCGAAGAAGTGACAGGCCGAAGCGTGAGAGGTGAAGCAAGTAAGTTCTTGAACGAATCATTAGTGCTTGTGCTTGTAAAATTGCTTGCACTTTCTTTTCTTCTCTCAATAATCTCTATTTCCGGTTCTTTATCTTTTCTTTGTTGTTCTGTGTCCTGCAATTGCATACCAGTATCAACATTTTCAGCAACAGTCTCTTCTTTCCTTGTTTCCTCTTCCTCTTCTCTTTTCTCTGTATCTCTTTCTTTTTCTTCCTCACTTCTTTCCATCTCTTTTTCTTCTTCTTTTCTCTCAACATCCTTCTCTATTCTTTCTTCTTCCTTTTCTGCTTTCTTTTCCTCTTCTTCCTATACAATATGTTCAGCACCGGAAGGACCTACCGGAGCAGAAGTTCTAACGAGAGAGTTTACTTGTTCTACATCCGGAGGATTCTAATCAAGAGTATAAACTTCTTCATCACTGTACTCAGGAACAAGACTAGTAGAATCATCACCGGATAGCATACCCATTTTTCCTGGCATGCTGGACAGTTCACTGATGATATCTTCCTTCATCTTGATTGCAACACTCTTGTCCTCCATTAGAATGTGTGTTCGTTTCCTTGTTCTGCCTATTTGATCCTTAGTGATTGCTACAAAACTTGTCCTATATTTTTTCTTTACCAAACTATGGACTTTGGCAATAGCCATGTTGGCAATATCTTTGTCTACCTGTTTTGCTTCAGATCATATTCTGTTTAACCCTATCCACGGACTTTCTGGAATATTTTTACTAAAACTATCTATATCAACATCTAATCTTGCACAATAGTGTACAAATGCTTGAGTAATATTTTGTTTTCCTGTTGATGTTGCAGACTCATACAAGCTACCAACTTCCTCTATACCTCCTTCTATAATCATATCAAATAAAGTATCAATATCTAAGGGATCTGGATTTACCTTTTTATCTTCCTTCTTAGCTTTCTTCTTCCAAATCTCAATCCAAAATTGTTCTTTATCAAATTCTTCTCCCGACTCGACCACAACGAGATCAGCCTTGGTGTCTTTTGTTGGTTTCACCTTCTTGGACGATGTAGGACCAGAAAGCACATTCTTCCTTTTGCCAGGAGAGCTTACTTTTTCAATCTTTTCAATCTTTACCATCGGAGGGGGAATATCCTTTGTAGCTGTGTCGGACGAGCTGTCGGTAGCACTCTGAGTGATCCTTTTAAGAGTGACAAGCTCTTCCTCTGTTAATCCTCCTTTAGCCTCAATTTCCTTCTTGTGCTTCTCAACTCTTTTCCTAATATCTTTTGTTGCCTATTCTCTATGAATTTCATTGGACTTCTCTTATGCAATGTCGTACCTTTTCTTAAAAGTATCTATCAGACTATCCAGGAGAATTTTTACATAACAATCAACGATTTCATCTGAAATCTCATATCCAAGTGTCTGTATCCACTATGTTCTTGGCACAACTACTTCCATTATGAATTTGTCAACAGCAACGATGAAAGTAATATCATTCTTATACTTATCAATGACAGATTTGGGAATCTTGTCCCAACTGTGCATAGTGAACTGTAATACAGAGAAGAATAATGTAAATTATTTTTCCTGTTCAGAAATACTTTTATACCTCATCATGCACTCACCTACTTGATGCACTATCGGTCGATCAGTTGACCAAATCTTAGCAAGGGGTTTTGGACTATATGTACGGGCATAGATCTGTCGTCATGAACCGCATCGGTGAGATTTTCAACTTCTTTAATTTTCACTGCCTTTGATTTCGGTAAAATACCAGTATCGCTTAGCCCTATAATCATCTTCATTACTTCATTGTTGATTAAGAGTGACTCATCTAGCCACTAGAAAGTGTCATGAAATTTGCTCATGGCCATTCTAACCCATTTGTCATGACAAAAGTTCGAGAACCAATTCCAGACATCCAATTTCTTTTCAACCAAAACCCTAAATTCATGTTTAACCTTCAACTCTTTATCAGATAATTCTTGTTCCCATAAATCCAATAGTTTCGAGTGGTCAAATTCATCCAATTTTGAATGCAGGTGAATTCGAACATCCTCCAAAGGAATCACGCCGAGAGGGATTCACGATAAGCATCCAAACTATCATTCTCAATTGAGATATTTGGGAATTTCTTGAATTTGGATCGTGGTTTAGCAATAGCATCCACCAAATTGGGGGTAGCAGAAATAAAATGAGCAATCATAGAAGAAAAATGTGGATGAAATGATAAGCATGGAGGAATACCTTAGTTGGAGACTGTAGAAACCCTTGTTTGCGCGTCGGTTATCTTCACTCTTTATCACTTCGAAAGTTCTTTGCTCAGGTGAATGAATGACTTAATAATTTCTTCTTTTATCCCAATTCCATATTAAATGCACTACGAATAATAAATGCTTCTGTAACTGTCGTCACTTTTTCATCGAACGGAGATGATATCATCAAGTGTTTGCTAGTTGTGCTTTCCACCGGTAACATCTTACATATAGTAGATCTGACATATTGTTGCTATTTTATTTTTGCAGGGAAGGAGACAACCACAAAATAATTATCCCCCTAGACAACTATTGAAGAGCTCCTAATTACCAGAGCAGAGGCCTGCACCACAACCGGAACCACTGTTTGTACTGGAGTAGGAACCAATATCCTCTTTTTTTCTCCAAATCTTCTTCATCTCAGCCTTGACATCTTTATTGGTTCAGTGGGCTTAGTCTCATCAGATTTGCAAAACCTTGCTATGTGTCCAATCATGTTGCATTTGTAGCACCGGTTGGTCTTTTTATCTTGTCTTGACCTGCATTGGTTGGCCTTATGCCCATATGCATAACAAGTATAACAATAACCAGTAAACTGATTGGATCTATTTGGCTTTCTACACTGATTAGCTTTATGACCATAAATATTGCAATAAAAACATCTACCTAAAAAAGTTCTATCTTTCTGATTTTCTCTACTTCTATAGTTTAATGCTCTATGTCCTAATTTATTACAATTAAAGCAATGACCATTAAAAGAATGGGATTTCTTACTTACTTGTTGCTCTACCAGAGCCTTACCTTTGTCTTCATCTTTGATTTTGGTTACAGCTTCTTTTACCGGAGTACATTCTTTTGAGCATTCGCCAGTTACAAAACCTAGGCCTTCCTTAATCGTCGGTGATCTTTGAGTCGTTAGAATTTCATCAAGTTTTTCGGAGCTAGATCTAGCTTTGTCTTCTTGCCCTTTTTATTCTTCTAGTTCATATTTTAGAGAATCAATTTCTTGTTCCAACTTCTTGCATTGACCAGATTTATTCTTGATTATATTCCTCAAATGTTCTTTTGTCTTTTCGTCTTCTTCGCTCTTGGCTTTCAAATTGCTAATGGTATTATTTGCTAACTTGAGCTCATTACTTACTTCTTTATGCCTTAGCTTGAATTTCCGAATCTGATCTTTAAGCTTCCGAATGTAATCATTTGTCATTTGAAGATTTTCTGAGAGCTCTTTGTTTTCATCCTCAATAATTTCAAGATCTTCAAACATAGTCATGAGATCATCTTGATCCATGGTAGATCTAGGCATTGTATGTTCAACCTTCCGGATCTCCTTCGAGTTGTTAGACTCTTCCAAAGGAACTAGCTCTGATACCAATTGTTGAACATCCAGAATACTGAGAGGGGAGGGGTGAATTCGTATTCCCTTGAATAATTTAAAACTTTTGAATAATTTAAAACTTTTAAACAATTGTCTGCATAACATAATTCAAATATGTTGAAAGGGCAGAGCAAAAAGTAAATAACACAACACCAAATTTTTATCGTGGAAACCCAAGATGGGAAAAGCCACAGAGAGGGTTAACTCTCAAGTATTAGGTAACCGGTTACTAAATACAGGGGTGGCTCACTGTCAGTGGGGCTCACTGCCCAAAATACAAAAACCAGCTAGTATAGCTGAGATTCGGCTTATAGCCGAAGTAAGAAATACAAAATTGAACTGTCAGAATTGCATCTATATATGCAAGAAATACAGTTCTCGCTGAAGTACAAAAATTTGTCTATATAGTCACTAAATCACATGTATCCACTTGCTATATACAACAGTAGATCACATATACATATCGCATATCACTTCATAGATCATCATAGACATATATCTGCATGTGCTAATGTAGTTACCGATATATACAAACATCGGTGTCAAAACTAATCATGTTGGCTTGGACCAAATATAAAACTTGAGAGCACGCAACCGAAGAGTGTCGGAGATGTCGGTCATACCAAAAAGATATCCCATGCTAAGCAAAATTGGTTTGGACCGAAACACCAATGTGCTACCGAAATGAATACTGATGATAATATTGTCGGTAATAACACTGTCGGGCCCATAGATGGATCGTAGATATGATTACCGGACCAACCAGAATAGTAACATCAATGACAACATACAACTGATAGGGATTAACAAGAAGGGCATAATGAAAAAAACCAACAATGAGTAGGCCAACAATAAGAGTAAATAAGAAGAGAACATATGAAGATGGTGCAAGAGCAAAACTCAATAGGTAATTTGGTAAACGATCTAGCCAAAAAAATTGCAATCATGAGTGACGAGTTCTTAGAAGACTCATTCAAAGCAAAAGGACCAAATTCAATTTAAGTAGAAACTAAAGTGGAAATTAAAACTTATAATGGGGAAACTATTGTAGAAAAATTGGATTCTTATTAAAGCAATCATAAGTTTATTTCAATGCTCACAAAGTTAAAAGAACACAAACAATTAACTTTGCATGCCTCAAAATGGAAGGGCATGCTCTTATATGTTGGGAAAATTATATAAATGATTGTGAAAAGAGGGAAAAAAATCGTAACCACTTAGGAAGAATGCATTTGTATCCCTAAAGCCACAAGTATAAACAAAATATTTAGTGGATTTTTTTGAAACAAGATGATGAGCAAAGGAGCATGATTACAACACAAAGTTCCCAATACAAGCCATGTAGTTGGCATGGACTTGGAAGAAGAGACAATACTTGTCAAGTATCATGGGGGGGGGGGGGGGGGGGCTACACTCATATTAGAAGTAAAATATTCACTACCAGCCACATGAATTGGATGAGGCATGTGTCCAAGCATATTATGTACAAAGTGACAAAAAGCTACCAACCTTCATTAAATACTACGGGTAATCTCCTCACTTCAAGTCTCACTACGATTTGTGGGACCAAATGCCTCTCTAGTAAGGGAGACGTGATCTATAGAGATTGGAAAAATTGTAATAAAAATATATAGAGCTGTATTTTGCTAACAGTAAAATGAATTAGTGAGCATTGCCATATTGTGATGGTTAAGTTGTAGTGGTCTTGTTCTTGCCATCAAGGTTCAAACCCCACTGAGGTGTTACTGTTGAATATTTAAATTGGGAATGAGGTCCCCCATTTGTTACCCCACTAGTTCATAGCTCTGAGACAAAAGCATTTACCCCTTTAAAAAAAATTGTGAAATTAATTAATCAAACAAACAGAAAATAGAAGAGGTTGTTTAGGAATGCGAAGGATTGCAAACATGGTAGTGTCCACAATAGGAAAGCAACTAGTGACCTGAGAACTTTGGAATGCACACCAAAGAGGCATTGTTTAACCTTCTGGTATGTGTAGGAACAATTCAAGGTCTTGAGACAACCTTCCTACATGCATTAATATATAAAAGGAGGTAAAAAAAATAGCGTTTTCAAATCAATGGGAGAAGAAATAAATTTGTATTGAACAAATGTCTAGAGGATTCAGCTATTTATAATGTGATAGAAGGGCTGAGAAAATTGAATCCATTGTTAAAACTTAAAAGAGAAAGGGGTAGCTTGCATCTTAGTAACCTATTGTATTTGATAATTTTAACACTTAGGTATGAGTAGTACAGTATTTGCCACTAACACAATGTAGCTTTTCTTTCTTTAGATAGGTTTGAGGATGAAAATCCAAATTCTTGTGTGGAATTCTTTCAGAAGAACATGTTTATAATTACTTTGATCAACAACACACTCTCTCTCTCTCTCTCTCTCTCTCTCTAAAATTCTCATTAAAGTTACAGGTAGCATAGTACTATTATTAATTTCTAATTTATAGATTCTATTTATTTGGAGAGTTTGCAGATCAAAGTGTGTCATTCTAGTAAGTTGAGAAAGTCAATCTTAGCCTAAATCCAATGATACAAAGCCATGAGATCAGAAACATTGATAGAAGTAGAGTTGACTAAAAACTTATGCCTTCAAAACCATCCAACTTATATCAACCAAATTAAATATTTTCTACCATCCTTCAATAAATCATTTGGCACATATTGAAATTGTCTTTGCAACTAGATTTTACAAATCTAACCTGACAATTGTAGACGTTGTGACATTGATAATTGAGCATCCCCAGTTCCTGGAGGCATATCAGCTACTAGAATATCAATATTCCCCCAAGCAACACCTCTTGTTAATTTCTCCAAAGCACTCATCACCTACAAAGAAAAATAAGTGGATTTAATGTTAACAATAATTTTACATTATTAAGAAATAAAATATTAGCATTAGTTATTGGATATTTTAGGAATAATCAACCCTCTTTTTAGGAAAAAAAAATCAACAATTTTAATTATATTGTTAACTTCCTTCTAATTATTAATTACTACTCTAATTATTCTCTACTTAAAGAGCAATAAGGGCAATCCAAAAAACCGTATTATTGATCTTGTAATTTCCTTGAAGAGGGATCTTAAAGTTCACTCTAAACGTTTAAAACTTTAAACATTACAAAATGGTATTCACATACATGACATTGCCTCATGCTCTGAAAATCTGAAATCTTTAATATATCAAATTACTAAAGAAGAGAACATGTATCCAGTAACAACGGAAACAATAGAGATGGAAGGATACCATGAATCATTTTGGCTCTAACATCAATAAAAAACATTTGTCCCTTCAAATGCAATAGTTTAGAAAGAAAATCTTATAATTTGAAAGCTAGACAACCAATCTATACACATGGACCATACTGCAGATCCATAATCGGAGAGTATTATCCTATCTTCAATGCCAAAGATTTATTTTCAAGGGGATAGAACATGGACACATCAATAACGTATGTATGCTTAAACACCACTTCCTATGAGTGGGTATTCTCTCCTTCGCTTTAGGCTCCACTAAACCCAAGGTGCTTCCAAGGGGCATCCTTAATAGGAAATCTGACAAATGAATGAAGAACATGAGAAGATTAATGTATGCTTAACCCCAAGGTTTTCCACTAGACTAAAGACTAACTAGCTGCTTGAAATATTTCGTATTAAGCTAATACTACATCCTTGCCTATGCATCTAAAGATGACAGCAATACGTCATGTCCTCTTTTCAAATTAGCAACAAGGAGATGACCTTTAGCCTATTTTCTTTTTGTGGGGTAAAGAATTGATAGAAGGAAATAAATATTATAATTTTAATTTTAAGTTTGGGCCCAATAATGAAATTCAAAGTGCTACTTAATAAATTTATAATTACAAAAACAGTGTTTTAAACATTTAATTATAAAATAGTATTTTCAAATACTTGGCGAGACATTTAAATCCTTGGGCCCAAATTGAGAAGGTATGTTATTGTGGCACTCAGCATTATAAAACCATCAAAAAAACATTTGAGCAACTCTTCATTTTGAGTTTGAGTTAAATTTTCGAACCAAGGACAAAAAGCCTTTGGGCTGCTACCATGAGAGGTTAGGATGAAAACTCTTACCTTCTAACTTGTGTGTTTCCATTGAAGAGATGTAAGATGAGCTAGATTGACTAAATTGTGAATGTTTCATTATTGGCATGGCAAGGAGCTATGAGTGAATTCGGAGGTATTCATTCATTCTAGTTGTAGCCACTACTATCATCATTGGATCACCAAATCATACTTGAGGACCAAATTAATATCAATATTTAACTTGTGGTTTAAAAATCCATTCATCTATTGGACGCCTTTCCTGGTAGCTGATACATTGTAAAATTCCCTTTCCGGAGTTATCCCTTATTTCAAACAATTCTCGGTTTGCATGCATATAACTGAATAATAATAATTCTGAGTTTTACTGGTGAAAGCAGGAACAATTAAATTGAGACTAAGTAATGATAAACAGTGCCTTTGTATTCCGATAGTCAATACATTCCAGAAATTCGATGGATTACTCCATCCTCTAAGACTTGTTTATTTACACAAAATCATAGTATTATAGAGTGCAGAAAGAGGTAACGCTACAGCAGTCCGTAAATTTATTTTAAAAGACAAATGAAAGTGCCCCTATGTAAGATTATCGCGTTTCAAGTGAATGTATCGTTTTCCCTTTCATTGAAAATGTTTAGCGTATCTCGTTGCAGAGCTTTCGGATCTCTCTTCCCCATGCAGACACGTCCTCTTTTACTCCAAGCACTGTCACTGTGCTATATCGCGGCCTTGCCCGAACAACCACCCGTCTCAAGGAATGGTCGGCCACTGCCATTGTTTACCATGAACCTGTTTTCTGATTCTTTCCGCAGTCTGACAACTACGCCGAAATTCATCATAGTCTCCGTCTCCAATTACAAGGATTGCCTTCCGAAATGGAATAGACAAATTTAATTTGTCTTCTTCTGAAATCATTGTCTAAATATATCCGCTAAGCCAGACAAGGACTGACGAAAGGATCTGACACCATTGTTTAATAATTTCCAAACTCCAATAGGTCAGAGATTCTGACGAAAGGAATCAGCAATGTATCCACTACCAGCCAAAACAAGTTCAAATTCCAAGCATGATAAATCCCTCCACGAGACCACCATTTATTATTGCCAAAAGTAGTTTGAAGGATTCCCGTAATATAACAGTATTTAAATATTAGTTTCAAATTGAAACTAATACTTAAATATTCAACCTTACATATTAATTATTAAACAATTAACATTATTAATTCAATATCATAAATCCGGGACATTACAAATCCTCCCGTCCCAAAATTGCTTGTCCTCAAGCAATTGGATTTCATCCTATTCGATTATTGTCATCTGAACCAAAATTCTGGGATCCCAAACCAATCTTCTAAATCCTCTAGCCCTACTTTGCTGCTTCATTCGGATATCTCTAACAGTTGCTTCAGTGTGAACTCCTCTGCCCATTCTGCCAACCCTAGGATCCCAAATCCGAATACTAGCTTCACTATTAAATGTCAAAAAGGAGAGAATAACATTATTCATCAAAGATTCATTATTAAACTTTTCGTCTAGTATCCGTGTAATGTCCCCGTTTTTCAGACTTCGGGATTAGCTTGGTTTGGCGACCCTCGCAAGCTAATTGGGTGTTCAGAGGGGGTCAGATTGTGGAGCCAGCGTTGGGATTCCATTCTGGAGATTCAGTTTA
>MU226203.1:2701196-2723969 GCA_018584345.1 Thuja plicata
AATTTCAGATTTTGGAGCAATTCCAGGTTTCTTCATTTGTAGTTGATTAATTTTAGCTTGCATGTTTTGTATCAATAAGTTTGTTTGTCAATCACTAAGGGTTTGAAATAAAAATCAGAATTCATTTGCAGCAGTATATATACTTCAGATTTTGTATTTTCTGAGTCATGTATGGCAAGTGTTTGACAAAATGCCAATGTCCTATATGATGCAAATTTGATGTGTTTGGCCTATCATATGTTATATATATTTGGTCTACAATTCGTTTATGGCATTTTTCAGATTGTATGCAACTTGTTTGACAATATTCCTTGAGTAGAAAAATCATCTTCTCCATCATTTAGCAAGGGATACTACAGTGGTATCAGAGCTTGCCTGCAAAGTGTTTGACAAATTGTCAAACATTCAAAATTAAACCACAGTGTGTTTGTCAAAGTTAGAGCCACAAGGGGTTCTTACAATCCGTACCCTGATATGACTCGTGCAACCAACAGTACTCAACACATATAGCAGTGGTGAAATTGATTTATGAGTCATTACATCCTTCAGAAAAAAAGAACCAAGAAACTCATAACGGTTCAATACCTGCGGTGCATCATCTACCCAGATCACCAACACTGTTTGAAACTCTAACTGTAAGTTTGATTATTCATCCTCAAAAGTGTTCACTAGAATAGTCAGTTCTGAATTTGTATGTGATTCCTTGTTCCTATACCTTTCCTTAATTCTTTGCAAATTCTCTCTTGCTTGAGCAGCTACCAATTTTGCGTGTTTAGTTTTTTCCCTCCACTCACTACACTGCAAGAGGGTCCTTTCTACATGTGTCTGCCCAACCATCAATTCCTTGGGTTCAATTCTTGTTACCACTGATTTCCTCACTAATTCCTTCAATCCGTTCACTTTTATGTTCTGAATCCTGTACCGAATGTGGTAACCCTGAATCCTGTGACAACAATTCTTCCTGACCGATGTCATTAATACCGTCTACTAGTTGTTGCACTTCCCCAATTCTTGAAGGGATGACATGTTCACCTATCATTCTTTTTGCGTAATCCATACTCAATTGTAAACACAAATCACTAATCTCTTTGTCCTTATCGTCAGCAAACCTGATAGCTATATACCTGTCCTCGAGTAATCGCAAGTATTCAAATTTTGTCATCTCTAATTCTTCCTTGATCATTTGAAACTATGCACTGGAAATCCCATGTGTAACTCCATTCTTCTTTTCCCTCTGCTGAAAATTCCATATAAGATTTTCAATTTGTTTATGAGCCGTGTCAGTTCTTGTCAGCACCTGCACAATCCTTTCCTTTGTCACCACCAGTTGATCCTTCAAATCTCGCCTTGGCAAAGATTCACAGTTATCACAGTAACTAGTGCCTGTATCACCTAATGAATCTTTGGTTTCGTTTACATTAACAGTGACACTTTCCACATCATGAATAGTTAACTCACTTGAAGTTACCATAGATTCCTCAACCTCGAGAGCATGATTGTTCCTTGTTTTATATTCATCAATACTGATTTCTAATTCACCCACATAGAAACTTGAGCTCACCTCTTTAGTTTCATCAGACTGTATAGTTGCGTCATGGCACTGATTTGTAACACGAAAAGATTCAACTCCGTCCTGTGTGTCCTCGTAGACAATTTCTTTCTCTTGTGATTCTATACGAGCTTTCTGAAATTCACTTTCACATCCTTCCTAAGACAATTCATTTTGTTGTTGTTCTGTAACACAGAATGATTCAACTTCCTCTTGTGTGTAATCATATATAACCCTTTTGTCCTATATCTTTTTGCAGACTTCCTGAAACTCTTTTCCACATTCATCAAGAGTGAGACCATCCTTCGGCTGCTCTCCTTCCTGCACAAGGGACTTGAGCTTTCCCTCACAACACCTGACTATATTGCAAACCAGTGAGTACGCAGATGAGGAGATAGCACATTCCTGTTTTAGAACAGTCCATAATAATGATAAAAGAGATTGGGAAATTGTTTCACTCTCATTAATAGTTTGAATCATAATATCTTGCATAGCGGTAATAACCTCTTTTCCATGTGTCCTTCTGATCATAACCAAGAAATAATGAAACATATCATAAATCAAATCATGCAAACCTAAATCCAACAGGATGTTACTAACCCTGATTTCTGCAAATAGTTTCAGTATGCAAAACCTTCTTGAAGTATGAAGATCATCTAGATCCTGAAAGTTATCAATTATTAAGGACAATATCTTTTTCATAGTAATAACATCGTAGGGCATATGTGGAGTCATAATTCTCAGAATTTCACAAAAACACGAAGCCATTATCAATCTGATGTCTGCATCAGAATGCATCACCAACCAATTTTTATTCAAAGCAAATTTCACAGAAGTGAAAGCAAAATGCAAAAGTGGTGAATGTGACCGTTCCACTAGATACAAACTCCCTTCCAGTTTAGTCAGGATATTATAAACAATTCTCCTGGGTTGCTAAGTGCGAAGCGTGTCATTGGGTTCTAATAGAGCATCAACCAAACACATATTTTCTTCTGAACCCATATTCAATTTTTTTTTATAAATTGTTCTGACCACACAGGCTGGCAGGACTAAAGCTCTGATACCATGTAAAATTCCCTTTCCGGAGTTATCCCTTATTTCAAACAATTCTCAGTTTGCATGCATATAACTGAATAATAATAATTTTGAGTTTTACTAGTGAAAGCAGGAACAATTAAATTGAGACTAAGTAATGATAAACAATGCCTTTGTATTCTGACAGTCAATACATTCCAGAAATTCGATGGATTACTCCATCCTCTAAGACTTGTTTATTTACACAAAATCATAGTATTATAGTGCAGAAAGAGGTAACGCTACACCAGTCCGTAAATTTATTTTAAAAGACAAAAGAAAGTGCACCTGTGTAAGATTATCGCGTTTCAAGTTAATGTATCGTTTTCCCTTTCATCCCATTGCAGAGCTTTCAGATCTCTCTTCCCCATGCAGACATGTCCTCTTTTACTCCAAGCACTGTCACTGTGCTATATCGCGGCCTTGCCCGAACAACCACCCGTCTCAAGGAATGGTCGGCCACTACCATTGTGTTTACCGTGAACCTTTTTTCTGATTCTTTTTGCAGTCTGACAACTATGCCGAAATTCATCAAAGTCTCCGTCTCCAATTACAAGGATTGTCTTCCGAAATGGAATAGACAAATTTAATTTGTCTTCTTCTGAAATCATTGTCTAAATGTATCCGCTAAGCCAGACAAGGACTGACAAAAGGACCTGACACCATTGTTTAATAATTTCCAAACTCCAATAGGTCAGAGACTCTGACGAAAGGAGTCAGCAATGTATCCACTACCAGCCAAAACAAGTTCAAATTCCAAGCATGATAAATCCCTCCACGAGACCACCATTTATTATTGCCAAAAGTAGTTTGAAGGATTCCCGTAATATAACAGTATTTAAATATTAGTTTAGAATTAAAACTAATACTTAAATATTCAACCTTATTAATTATTAAACAATTAATATTATTAATTCAATGTCATAAATCCGGGACATTACATACATTGATCAATATAATTATCCACAGCTTTGACATACACAGCTTGTTGGCAATAGGTGCACATATATTCTCCGTGTAGATAGGTTTCATCCAAGATCATAGACATATCCCAGGGCAATTCAAAGACTACATCCATTGTTGGAGACCGATTGTCATCCTAATAGAAGGGTTTCTAGAAAGTTTGGTGCAATCTACCATATGCAACACGCCATCCATTCATAGTAAAATCTACCTTATTCATACTACAAATTACAAAAAATTAGTTCCATTGTGGGATGGGCATAAAAAAGGATAAGTTAAAGCCCACCAAAATAACCAACCTCCTCAAAATGATAAAAAATAACCCTTAAACAGCAACAAGGTGAAACCCTAAACTGCAACACTAAAGCATTTCAAAATCCATGGCTAGAAGCAAATCACACTCAAAATGGACGTTTCAAAACAAAGGAAGACCCATTGGATTCAAATCAAGCAGTTGGGTAGGCAACACCATTAATGTGGCTTGGTGAAGCAAGTGAAAGGGAAGTGCACAACAAAAATCGTGAAAAGGTTGCTTTTAATCATTTTGGCAACAAAAACTAATAAAAAAACTGAAATTGCGCCTAAAATTAATCCAAAAGGAATAATCAATGTCAAAATATACAAACCTTCAACAAGAGGAGTTGTTGGGGGTTAGGTCATGGCCCTGACACCAATTGCATGCTAGTCAAGCCCCCGATCGAGCATGAATAAAGGCAAACCCTTGCCAAGAAGATCGCCTTCGAGCCATCACATGTCAAGCCATCAACTTATTACATGAGCCCTTGCCAATCAAGCCAACAAAATCGAAAAATAAATGTGAACCGTCGACTGGCATAAACTACCAAGAATCAACCATCGGGCAAACTTTTGAACAAGTACCAGTTAGGCCAAAAAAATGACAATTATTGACACCATGTAATACTTTACTATCAAGCATTGGGCTTCGATCCCACTTCATAGCTCATATTGAGAAGCCGAACGAAGATAAGCTAAACACCAAAAGAATGTCACCTGCAACACTTAGAAACTTTTAATCACTATGTACGTGGTTGAAGAGGAACTTGGAACCCGTCGGAAGTTCCTATGGTTCCAAGAACCATGCAAAGCGCCAACACTAAACTTTGTCTTCATGAGACTTCACCACTTCTCAAAAACCTGCAATTGATGTTATATCAAGAACCAAGAACCAAGTCAGATCCTTCTTATCAAGTCTATCAATAATTCTCTCTGTGAACTCAGTGTAAGATCATGACCCATAGTGATCATCCCATGATGCCACCACTTGTGAGCAATACCATCCAGGTGTATAGCAGCATATTTGATAGCTTCATCTTCAAGCATAGGATTGAGCTGAAAATAAGTGTCTACCTGCTCCACCCAAGCTCAAGCTAAAGTCTTCCCAGATCCATCATAGTAAGGAAGGGTTAGTTTCCCAATAATTTTTCTGCAAGTCATAATTATGTGTGAAATATCCTTGCTAGTAATCCTCACCAGAAGACAAGTGTTTGCATAATTTACTTAAAGCCAAAATGAACATTGAATGATAAATTAAACGTTTCAGCTTCATCAAAATGAGAACTTCTTATAGATGCTAGTATATTGGAAACATATAAATTCAGAAGATATTTTTGAATTACCAACTTATTGTAGACTGAAGATGGGGGTTGCAATGAAAGAATAGAAGTACGAAAAAGCTTCAATCACCCCTCTTAATTCTGAATATCATTTTATTCTTGAAACTACCAGCAACACCAATTGTCAGCAACCTTGACAAGTATGAACTGAGATTCTGAATAATAAACAGTTGTCTTAACCCTTACCACTGGAATCTGCCCTACAAATTGAGGCGGTTAAATGTACTGGTCTGTGAATTCATCAATGAAATCACCATCTATAGTTGTCGTGGTTCTTTAGTAGCCCTATGAGCCAATCAGACTAACAGATGAGAACAGCTTGGGTTGGTGTCCAAGTTTGGCAATCCAAGGGTTTCGTCTTGGAAAGACGCACCTCTTGCAGAGAACAATAATAAAAACAAAAACTCAATCATAAAACTTGCCAACTCCTTAATCGCTCCTTAAAAAGAATCCAAACCCAAAAAGCTACTTACACTTCCAAAGGCCTAGATTTTAGGCGATCTGATCTAGAAAATAAGAATTGCCTTAAAAGGATTAAATCTTTTCATGGACAGTTATCACAAGTTACATTGGCAACTTCAAATGGCCCCATCGATGATTGAAAAATAGGGCCTCACTTAAGTGAATTCAGAAACCCAATGTCCCCTTTTATTTTAATAATTGCCAAGTCTAGGAGAAAGTTGACTTAGCAAATTGTATTTATTAACTAGTGTCACTCAAGAGGCGACATTACAATCCTCCCCAGATTGTTGATCCACTAGCAATCGTAAATTTGGATGTTGTAGAATCTCGTCGCCTTCCCAGGTATCATCATCAATAGGTATATCCTTCCATTTAATTAGATACTCTCAAACCGTCTTGTTCCTCAACTTTCTCTCTCCAATCAGCAATACCCTCAGGTGCTAAAACCAACTTTCCCTCTTCATCCAATGGTGGCAACTCGGAAGATACAACTGCTTGTTGACCCAGTGCCTTCTTCAGACAAGAAACATGGAAACATTATGGATCCTACTTCCTTCTAGAAGTTCTAATTCGTATGCAACCTCACAAATTTTCTTAAGGATTTTTTAGGGCCCATAGAACCGCGGCTTCAACATTTCTACACCACTACTCTTCAGTGAAGATTGTCTGTATGGTTGTAGACACAAGAAAACCAAGTCCCCAACCTAGAATGTTCTCTCAACTCTATGCATGTTTGCATATACATTTTCTGTTGATTTTGTGCTTGTTGGATGTTGTCTTTCAGTGCCTTGAGAATAACCTAATAACTTTGAATTGTCTCCTTTGAACGAGGAAACTTACTGTCATCAAATGCCAAGTCTATGAATGATAAGTTGTCATACCCATACAATGCCCTGAATGAAGACATACCAATCGACATATGGTAGGTGGTATTGTAACAATACTCACCTAAGTGTAGCCATCTAACCCAAGCATGTTGCTGCCCTAAAACATAATTTCTAAGGTAGCCCTCCACCCATTTGTTTACAATTTTTGTATGTCCATCTGTCTGGGGATGATAACTGGTACTTGGTGTCAATTTTGTCCCTGCCAATCGAAATAACTCCTGCCAAAACATGCTGATAAACCTTCTATCCCGATCACTAACAATTGTCTTAGGTGGACCGTGCAATCTAAACACTTCCCGGAAAAATAAATCAGCAACCTGTGATGCTAAGAAATCTGTAGCAACGACGAAGAAATGGGAATATCTGGTCAACCTGCCCACCACCACAAAAATACAATCTTTTCCCTGAACTCGTGGGAGTCCAGTGATGAAATCCATGGATATTCCTTCCCACTTATGTTCTAGTATGGGTAAAGGCTGCAAAAGCCCTGCTGAAAAAGTGTGTTCTGACTTGTTATGTTGGCAAGTCAAACATTCACGGACATGTTGCAACACGTCATTCTTAAGTCCCTTCCAAGTAAATCTCTCCCTTATCTGCCAGTATGTTTTGAAGAAACCTGGATGTCCAGCTAGAGGGGTGTCATGTAGTGCCCTCATAATGTTATGCTTCAACTTAGATCCAAGTACAAGATAGATTCTATTTTTGTAATTTATCACATCCTCAACTACAGAATATCTATCATCCTACACTTGAGCATCCACTAAATCACAAGCAAAGGAATTCTTAGTCTATTCGGCTAGCAATTGAGATTTCTAATCAGTTAAAATTTTTGTAAGTGAACAAAGAGTGGGTCTCCTAGAAAGTGAATCAGCAAGCACGTTCTTTTTCCCTTTGATAAATTCCACATCAAAGTCATTGGTCTGAATCTTGCTTACCCATTTTTGTTGTCATTCATTGAGATCCTTTTGTTCCAAAAAGTACTTCGGACTATTATGGTGAGTCTTGACAGTAAATTTTGCACCTACCAAGTATTGTCTGAACTTAGGTAGTACGTGCATGATAGCCAACATTTCTTTGTCATAAGTGGAATACAGCTTCTCTGGATCTCTGAGCTTCCTACTCTCAAACACAATAGGATGTCTATCATGCATTAAAACTGCTCCAATCCCCTGCCCCGAAGCATCACACTCAACAACAAATGGCTTTTTGAAATCAGGAAATGCTAACACTAGACATGTGTTCATAATGTCTTTGAGTTTATCAAATGTGTTTTGTGCCTTTGTAGACCACTGGAATGCCCCCTTAGTCAGATCAGTTAAGGGAGAGGCTAACTGAGATAAACCTCATACAAACCTTCTGTAACAGCAACATAAACCCAAGAATCCTCTCAAATCAGATATGTTCTTATGAGGCGGCCAGTCCATAATTGCATGTATTTTTTCCTGGTGTACCTTACTAGAATAATATTTTATTACTTTTAGTATTAATGCTCAATATTGTAACTTGCTGTAAATATCTTGTGAAAGATCTTCTTTGATCTTTCTGGCAGTTTCTATTTTAGAAACTCGCCTCTTCGTAAAAACTGTATAGCTATTTATCGAGCTTCGCTCTTGTTAATATATATTCATTTTTTTACCAATTACTCATCGTAATATGGTATCAGAGCTATAGGTTAACTTTTTCAAAAATTTTGTAATTCTCCATTGAGTGGAAATTTTCGAAATAGTTTCAGTTCTTTTTCCTAGCTTTTGTGTTCATTATTAATTATTGAAAAATTAATATAATTTCTTTTTTGAAATTAACCCAGGGATCTTCCAGCAGCTCATTTTTTCCTGCACACAGTTTTGAGCCCATTAATGGCCGCCTAGGGTTTCTGCACTTTCGACTAGGGTTTTGACCCTTCAGTTTCAGTTGAAATTTTATTTTTCTTGCAAATACTTGGTGGGTTTTTCAAACCCTCAGCTGGGCGTTATTCAAAATTTTCGGGGTGCCTCGATTTTCACGCATCGATTTCTATGCCAACGAATTTCAAATATGACTTCAGATTCCTTTTGGATTTTTTCAAGCTTTCTTCTGGGTCTTGGTTCATTTTTTCTGGGTCTTCCGTCAATTTGCCTTGGAATCTGTGTTTTGGATTCATTCGACGCCTTTTCAAATTTTTAATGGCGTCTCTCACCAACATTATGTTGGAAGGCAGTCCAAGATTTAACAGCAAGATTTTATCTGCTTATTGAAATTTTTATAATTTCGCTTTAGAAATTATCTGCTTATTGAAATTTTTTTGAAATTTCTTCTGTGGGCTTGTGGCTTTGCTCTTGGAACCCGACTAGGGTTTTCTTCGTATAATATCTGAAAAAGGCGCTGGTCTTTGAAAGCGTTTTTTGCAGAAATCTATTTATTCAACCCGTATAGGGTTTTGCGTTTGCATTCGCGCCTTTGGTGGACTTTCTTTCGGGGTATTTAAGCCCTCGAAAATGACTCTGTATTGGTCGTTTTTCATCTATCTTCCAGCATGCGACCTCTGGTTCGTGTTCTACCATCAACGGCAGCCTTCATCCACGGTTTTTGGTTCGGTTTCTGCCCTTTTTGAAGGCTTTTTCATCTGCATGTGGCTTTGACCACACGATTTCTGGACGTCTGGTCTTCATTTTCAACTGAACTCTTATTTCAACCACACCCGTGGTCACTCTCTGCTGCTTATTCTGCTATCTTCGGCTCCTAGGGTTTTCTGCATTTTCGACTAGGGTTTTGACCCTCCATTTTAAGTCAAAAATTTATTTTGATTGCGAATTCCTTGTGGGTTTTTTAAAACCTCAACTGGGTTGTCAACAGAATTTTGTGGGTGTCTTGGTTTCCGTGCCTCAAAACTCGTACTACTCAGAATTTAATTTGCTTTCAGATTCTTTCTGGGTTTTTTGAGATCTCTTCTGGGTCTTTGTTGGATTTTTCTGGGTCCGTTGGAAATTTTTCTTGAAATCCGTGCCAGCTGTAATTTATCATTTTTGGATATCTGTACACGATGGCGTCACTCACCAATTTAATGTTGGAAGGTAATCTGCACTTCAACGGCCGAAATTACAACACCTGGAAGCAACGCATGTTGACCATCTTCGAGTATTGGTGCCTGGATGCGATTGTTCTAGGCACAGAGACTCGTCCGACCTATGTCCCTGCAAATCAGGACAAGTTTGACGATCGGAATCGAGAAGCTGTTATGCTTCTCAATTTCTCTGTCATCGATGATCAACTGCCTCAAATTCCTTCTGGCAAATCTGCTGCCGACATCTGGAAGCATCTAAAGGAGTTGCATGAGACATCCGACAAAAGTCGCGCATTCTCTCTGAAAAACCAGTTGTTCTCCATCATGATGCATGAACGCATGTCCTTACAGGAGCATCCCACGAAGATTAAAGACATTCGCGACCAGCTTGAAGCTATCGGTCGGAAGATGGAGGAAGAAGATATGGTAGTCATTGCTCTGAAAAGTCTACCATCATCTTATGAGCACTTCATAGAAACTCTCAACATTACTTCAACTAATGTGTATCTGAAATTCCCAGAGTTGTGCACCAAACTTCTGCAGCAAGATCGTTGGAAACAACAGTTTGTTAGCAGTACCACCTCGTCCTCCTCAGAGCAGGCATTTGCAGTCCAATCCTTTCACAAGGATCAGGGCAAATTTCAGTCATATCAGTCCTTTCAGCAGAAGGGCCCTTCTCAATCTCAGGATGGCTCTAAGAAAAAGGTGCAGTGCAATTACTGTCACAAATTTGGTCATCTGATCAAAGATTGTCGTACCAGACTGGCTTCCGAACAGCGGAAGCAAGGAGGGTCTCAGCCCCAAGCAAAGTTGTCGCGCACACAGAGCAGCAAGAATCTGCCTTTTATGCCATCATGGCTAAAAGACCTGTAGACCATGTGAAGTCTTCTGCTTGGTACATTGATTCTGGTGCTTCCCGTCATTTCACTCACAAACGTGATTGGTTTATTGAGTTCTCTCCCTACACGGACTCAATTATCTTTGGAGGCGGTGAAGAGTACTCTATTGTCGGCAAGGGAAACGTTCAGATAGAGTCTGGTGGACGACATCTCCTCTTCCTCAATGTGCACTATGTTCCTGGTATGGAACTTAATCTGCTTTCAGTCAGTCAGATTATGCGGCACTCTCCTCACCTGGATGTTATTTTCAGTGCACATAAGTGCTCAATTGTTGATCGTACTTCTAGCATCACTCTCACTGTTGACATTGAGGATCATGGTCTCTATCGACTTGTGGACACAGGCGATTCTCTTGAGCATGCTTTTACAGCCCACTCTTCCTCTCTCACCAGTCTCTGGCATCAACGATATGGTCACCTGAATATTCAATATCTTGCACAACTTGTTCGGGACGACTTAGTACATGGCCTCCCTGCTATTCAGACTCAACATCATCGAGTTTGTGAAGCTTGCCAGGCTGGGAAGCAACACCGGACACCATTCAAGGAT
This sequence comes from Thuja plicata, assembly GCA_018584345.1. Classification (NCBI taxonomy): domain Eukaryota; kingdom Viridiplantae; phylum Streptophyta; class Pinopsida; order Cupressales; family Cupressaceae; genus Thuja; species Thuja plicata. Next base: position 2,712,254 of record MU226203.1, read on the forward strand.
GGTGACTCATGGCGAGCCTCTAAGGTACTGCAGTTGGTCCACGCTGATGTATGGGGTCCTATGAATACTACTTTTGTTACTGGGTACAGGTATTTCTTGCTTTTTGTTGATGATTTCAGTCGTAAAATGTGGGTGTATTTCCTAAAGAAAAAATCAGATGTGTTTACTGTATTTCAGAAATTTAAAGCTTTAGTAGAAAAAGAGTCTGGTTCTTCTGTTATTACTCTTAGGTCTGATGATGGGGGGGAGTTTTGTTCTTCTGCCTTCTCCACTTTCTGTGACACTCATGGCATAAAACGTCAGTTAACCACACCTTACACCCCTCAACAAAACGGCGTTGTAGAACATTGCAACCGCACCATTACAGAGATGGCTAGGTCTATGATGGAGCATCGAAACGTTCCTGAGAAATATTGGGCAGAAGCAGTATTCACTGCAGTTTATCTTCTTAATAGGTCCCCTACTCATGTTGTTAAAAATAAGACTCCTGAAGAAGCCTGGTCTGGTCGCAAACCTAGGATCAGCCACTTGAAAGTTTTTGGCTCCTTATCTTAAGTATGGATTCCTGATGCTAAGCGCACTAAGTTGGATTCCAAGAGTCAGAAGCTCATGTTTACAGGGTACAGTGACAACCATAAGGCTTACCGCTTGATTGATATTGACACTAATCGTGTTCTTTTCAGTCGTGATGTTGTTTTTGATGAAGATCGAGGCCCTTTTCCTCAGCACAATTCTGAGGATCAGCCTGTGAAGGCCTCTGACTTGGGTATTGATCTTCCTCTTGGTTCACCTGATGAGAGGGATGATGCAAACTCTATATTCAACAATGCACCACCCAAGTTTCCTCCGGTCGATGGGCACCTTCCTCCTGAACCTGATCCTGATCCGCTTCCCCTTCCAGTTATTCCTCCCGCTCTTGATGTTGGCACACCTACTCTTCGGCCCAAATGGTGGGCTAAGACCATCAGTGATCTTCGTCCTGATGAGCTCATTGAGGGTAGAACTTCCAGAAATAAGGGCATTCAGCATAACACAGTCAATTTTGAGCTTATGGCTAACATCCACAGTATCCATGAGCCTCAGACATATGTCGAGGCCAAAGGAATTCCAGAATGGGAATAGGCAATGGATGCTGAATTCCAAAGCCTTTAGAAGAATCACACCTGGGTACTTTCAGATCTTCCTCAAGGGAAGAAACCCATTAGCTGTAAATGGGTCTATAAGGTCAAGTATCATGCCGATGGTACCTTAGACAAATATAAAGCCAGATTAGTTGCTCAAGGATTCACCCAGCGAGAAGGCATTGACTACGAGGAGACCTTTGCTCCTACTGCTAAGATGAGTACTATTCGTCTTCTTCTCGCCATTGCAGCTCAGTATGGTTGGAAAGTCCATCAGATGGACGTGAAGAGTGCCTTCCTCAATGGTGAATTGCAGGAAGAAGTCTACATGACGCAGCCTCCTGGTTTCAAGGTTGCCAGTTCAGAACCCAAAGTGTGTAGACTCCAGAAAGCACTCTATGGCCTTAAACAGGCTCCTCAGGCATGGTACATAAAAATTGATCAGTACTTAGTTACTCGTGGCTTTCAGCATAGTCCTTCAGATAGTAATTTGTACATCAAACACTCTGGTAATGACATTCTCTTTCTTGTTGTCTATGTGGATGACTTGATCATTACTGGGAATTCAACCCAATTGATCTCCGAAATCAAACAGTATTTGTGCAGCACTTTTGATATGACAGATCTAGGGCTTCTTCATTATTGTTTGGGTGTTGAAGTTTGGCAGACTGACAGCAACATTTTCCTTTCTCAATCTAAGTATGCCAGAAGCTTGCTTGACAGGTTTCGCATGCAGGATTGCAAACCTGCTTCCACACCTATGGAGACTGGCCTGAAATTGTCAACTACGTCTGATTCTCCTCCTGTAGATGAAACCCAATTCAGGCAACTAGTGGGTAGTCTCATCTATCTCACTGCCACTAGACCTTACCTCAGTTTTGCAGTGAGCTACATATCACGCTTCATGACAGCCCCCAGGGCTGATCATTAGGTAGCCGCGAAGCATGTCCTGCGCTATGTCAAGGGCACCTCGGATTATGGCCTTCTTTACACTAGGTGTGATGATCCTAGACTCAGTGGGTTCATAGATTCCGATTGGGTAGGCTCAGTTAATGATCGGAAATCAACTTTTGGATATGTGTTCAGTTTGGATTCTGGTGCAGTAACCTGGACTAGTAAGAAGTAGCATGCGGTGGCTCTCTCTTCGACTGAAGCAGAGTATAGAGGAGCTATTAAGGCAGCGTGTGAGGCAGTTTGGCTTCGTCAAGTGCTCGCAGATATGCAAATATCTCAAACCGGTCTAACTTCTTTGTTTTCAGACAATCAGGGAGTACTCAAACTTGCCAAGAATCCAGTCTTGCATGAACGAACCAAACACATAGAACTTCACCGTCACTACATTCGGCAGTTGGTTGAAGACGGATCCATTCAGTTACTGTATGTTCCTACTTCGGAGCAGCCAGCAGATATTTTCACCACCTCAATTCAGATAAGTTTGTAAAATTCAAGGGATCTATTGGTGTAGTTGATAGATTGAGCATTAAGGGAGGGTATTAGAATAATATTTTATTACTTTTAGTAATAATGCTCAATACTGTAACTTGCTGTAAATATCTTGTTAAAGATCTTCTTTGATCTTTCTAGCAGTTTCTATTTTAGAAACTTGTCTCTTTGTAAAATCTGTATAGCTATTTATTAAGCTTCGCTCATGTTAATATATATTCATTCTTTTACCAATTACTCATCGTAATATACTTTTACCCCTTCAACTCCTATCACATGTCCCAAATAAAGAATCTCAGACATTCTGAATTCACACTTTGAAGCTTTTGAAAACAATGACCGCCTTTCCATGATACTCAGTACAACATCCAAGTTGCAAATGTCCATTCCATGTCCTACTATAAATTAGTATATCATCAAAGAATACTAATACAAATTTTCTCAACTGTTCACGGAAAGTATGGTTCATGCAAGATCGAAATGTTGTTGGTGCGTTTGTGAATTCAAAGGGCATAACAAGGAATTCAAAGTGCCTATAATGACAACGGAATGTTGTTTTTTGAATGTCTTCTTCCCACACACTTATCTGATGATAGTCTGACTGTAAATCAATCTTAAAAAAGAACACCAAACCATACAACTCATCTAGAAGCTCATTGATCCTGAGGATGAGGTATCTATTCGTAATAGTCCTCTTGTTCAGCGCTCTGTAATCTATACACATGCGCAATGTTCCATCTTTTTTCTTGACCAGCATCACAGAAGAAGCAAAAGGACTGGAACTTGGGTGTGTGTCCCATTTTCAGTAACTATTTGGTTGTTTTTTCAATTTCCTCTTTGAAATGACGAGGATGCCTGTAAGGTGTTGTAAGGTGTTGTGATAACCGGTTTTGAACCTTCTTCTAACTCAATCACATGTTCAAACCCTCTATCAGGTGGACGCCCAGGAGGAATTTCCCCAAACACTGCACCATGTTTATCTAACATAGATTGGATATCAACATGGTAAGAGGGTTCATTATCTGTGGTAGACTTGTTGGAAACAAAGCAATGGGCTGTCCATTCCACATCATTATGTCTGAAGAAAGCTTTCATTCTTCTAGTTGAAACTACCCTTGGACCACCATCTGCCATAGCTTTCAATATTGTTTTCTTACCCTCAACCATAAACTCCAATTGAATTTGTTTGAAGTCCTGAACATATCTCTCTAATGACTCAAGCCACTGAAGTCCCAAAATGGCATCAACATTACTGAGTCCAAGAACATAGAAATCACCTGTCAATGTGTAGTCCCCCATTTCAATTTTCAGTTGTGGCATAACACGGTTACAACTCAAGGGAAACCCATCCGCAACAATGACATTAAATCCAGGAAACTCTTCTGCCTAAAGCCCATGTCTACTGACTAGACCCTCATCAATGAAATTATGTGTAGCACCGTTGTCCACTAAACATACCATTCGCTACCCCTTTAGAACTCCTTTCAGCTGGAAAGGTCTACCTTGAGGAATTCCAGGTAAAGTGACAATGTGTGGGTTCTCTCTAACAGTAGTATCCTCCAGTTCTATATGTTGAGGCTGGTTTTCCTGAGGTTCTTCTCCCTAAAAGTTGTCCTCTAGCTCATCCTGATCCTCCTCTTTTGAATGTACTTCAATCAAGTGTAGCTTGCCTTTTCCAAGGCAGTGATGTCCTAGTTCCCATGGTTCTTTACAGGAGAAGCACAATTTCTTCCTTCTAAGTTCATTTCATGTTTCTTGATCAACTTTTGAAGGTGCATTTCTTGGCTGATTGATACTTGTGTTTCTTTGCTGATTTGGCCCCTTCTTGTCAAATTTCCAAGGGCTGAAATCTTTCTTCTGAGGCTGGTCGGGTGCTATAATTTCTAAATCCATTGCTAGTCCAATAGCATCGTCTAAAGAAATGGGCCTATGAGCTTTAACCAATCCTTTTAGTCTGTCACTTAAACCTTCAACAAATAGCATTGTGACTCTTTTCTGAGGCATATTAGAAACCATCACTGAAATTTTTTGGAATTCATTGATGTATGATTCCAACTGTCCTACTTGTTTCAATTGAGCTGATTCCCTGTAATAGACCTCTATGTCCTTCCAATCAAAAAGTGAAATCAGCCTATTGACAAATTCTTCATAAGATTGAACCTTAGTATGAACCTAAGAAATGAGACCGTGGTTCCACCAGTCATATGCTAACCCTTCCAAAAGCATGGAAGAGAATTGTCCTGCCTTTACCTCTTCCATGGGCTTGAGTGCCAAGAAAGTGTCCAACTTATGAACCCATGATCTAGCTGATATCTCTTCGGTTCCATTAAAAGTTGGAATAGTAATTTTGTTCAAGGTATCTTTGTACTCCATTGGCTAGAGGCCCTATCTAGCTTGCCCTCTAGGCCTCCTGTCTTGCCATTCCAGATGATTCATAGTTTTGTCTTTATGCTGGTTCATGAATTGATTTAAATTCATCAGCCGGAAGCTGCATGTATTCGTCTCGAGCCACCATAATATCGTCTGTGATGTGCATCTCTTCTACCTCAACCTCGGGAATTGGTTATCTTTCAACTGGACGTGGTAAAAAAGTGGGACGCAATGGTCAATCAGACCTTGTATCCGTTGTTTTCACAACGTTAGAGGCTGCTCTGTCTTGGTTTTCATGCCCGACCTCACTTCTGTTATGTCGACTACTGGACCTTCCCGACCTTGAATGTCCAACTCTCCACTGTCCCATTGTTGTGATCATGCGATCCTGGAATTGTTGCAACATTTGTTGTTGTTGCATCTATAGCTCCTGTTGTTGTTGTTGTTGGTGGTGAAAATTGTCAGGAAATCATTAAGTTGATTATTTAATTCCCTCTATGGGCTGCCATCTCTTCTTTCTCCCATCTCAACTTCAGTTGGGTTAACCTCAGTATCTTCTTGTTGCCTCGACCTACTTCTTGAGTTATATCTGTGCAGTTCAAACCCTTTGGGATACATAGAACCACTTTATAGCGACATGCATTGGGTTAGGCGCCAAAAAGCAACTTCAATTCTGACATGCAATGAAAAATCTTTGGCCTATACTCAAAAAGAAAACCTGCAATTGAAACCCCCACAAGTTGGCAAGGTTTGTAGCTCTGATACCACTGAAATATCCTTGCTAGTAATCCTCACCAAAAGATAAGTGTTTGCATAATTTACTTAAAGGCAAAATGAACATTGAATGATAAATTAAACATTTCAACTTCATCAAATTGAGAACTTCTTATAGATGTTAGGTTATTGGAAACAAATAAATTGAGAAGATATTTTTGAATTACCAATTTATTGCAGACTGGAGATGGAGGTTACAATGAAAGAATATAAGTAGGAAAAGCTTCAATCACCCTCTTAATTCTCAATATCATTTAATTCCTGAAACTACCAGCAACACCAACCGTCTGCAACCTCGACAAGTATGAACTGAGATTCTGAATAATAAACAAATGTCTTAACCCTTACCATTGGAATCCGCCCTACAGATTGAGGCATTTTAATGTACTAGTCTGTGAATTCATCAATGAAATCACCATCTATAGTTGTCGTGGTTCTTTAGTAGCCCTATGCACCGATCAGTCTAATAGATGAGAACAACTTGGGTTGGCGTCCAAGCTTGGCAATCCATGGGTTTGGTCTTGGAAAGACTTCGCACCCTCAATCATAAAACTTGCCAACTCATTAATCGCTCCTTAAAAAGAATCCAAACCCAAAAATTTGTGTACATTTCCAAAGGCCTAGAGTTTAGGCGATCTGATCTGGAAAATAAGATTTGCCTTAAAAGGATTAAATCTCTTCATGGATAGTTATCACGAGTTACATTGGCAACTTCAAATGGTCCCATCGATGACTGAAAAATAGGGCCTCACTTAAGTGAATTCAGAAACCTAACATCCCCTTTTATTATACTAATTGCCAAGTCTAGGAGAAAGTCGACTTAGCAAATTTTATTTATTAACTAAAGTGTGACTCAAGAGGGGGCATTACAATGTGTCCTTCCATCAACACAACATCTATGCTTCATTCTGAGGTCAATGTAGTTTCTATGTGATATAGCAGCCTAAAACTCTGGACCTCCATCTGTCCAATCCTGGATGAACTGATTCTGCAAATCTATAACTTAGGGTTCAATTTCAACTTGTGGTTGGACCCTAGGTGGGAAAACCGGCATAAAAGGTCTAGAATTAACTATTCTTGTATGTTGATCTGCATTTTTCTTCTTAACTAAGTTATCCCCTTGACTATTGTTACCACTTTGATGTTCATTGTTTCTTGCATTATTTGCACCCACATTATTGTTATTGTTGTTATTTTTAACCCGCATTTGACAAGCCATCAACTCAACCAACTATCCAAGATGCTAATTGGCTTCTTGTGCTCACTGATCTGTAGCTTGTTGCCCTCTAAGAAGAAATTCAAACCTATGTTACCGGATCCCTCTGATATGCCTTGGATCCTGATTCCGGTATGATCCGGATCCTGATTCTGCTCGGATTCTGCCCAGATTCCAGCAAGATTCCAGTCCGGAATCCTGCTGGAATCCGGGCAGAAACCGGAGGAATCCACGAGAATCCGAGCAAGTGGGTGCCCAAAAATGGGCCACACGCCAATTTTTATTCTTTTTTAAAACTAAAAAGCCTCTAAATCCTAATTCGACTAGTAAAGCATACATTTGGTCATTTGATGGTCATTCATTCATCTCTCAACCATCTACAAAATGTGATCCATGTTGGGAAGAGCGAAGTTATCTTTCAGACTGGCCTGGTTCAAGTTTCTGAAATCTACACATATTCTGATTTCGCCATTTTTCTTGCGAACTGGTACTATGTTCGCGACCCAAGTAGAATGGTGAATCGAGTAGATTATCCTAGCACTCAGCATTTTGTCCACTTCTCTAAAAATGGCATCAGAGACCCTAGGGTTATAGTTCCTCAATTTTTGCCTGAAAGGCTTGACGCCAGGTTTCAATGGATGTGATGTTGAAACTGTCCATTTTTGAAATCTTTCAAGTCTTCATATGACCAAGCAAACACATCTTTGAACTCTTTCAATAATTTCGTGAACACAACTTTTTCTTCCGGATTACAAGTGCCTAGATTTACATATCTGGGATTTTCATCACTACCTATATTTATTTTCTCAAAATCACCAGATTGCTTACCACTGGTCTCTTCAGTTTGACCGATAAAACAATCACCATGGTCAAACAAGCTCTCCATTGTTACGAGGCCCTTAGGGATATGGTTTCCCTTTAATTGCACAATATCTGCCCTTTTGTTCACCTGTTCATCTACACAAAACTCCTAACACTTGAACTCTGAACCTTCGAAAAATACTGAGGAGAATTTTTCAATACCCTGTAAGAATGTCAACACATGGGCGTCGTCACTGAAGACTTGCCAAGAATTAGCATTGTCTGGCATGCTAGGTCGGTGAACTAGATCTATAGTATACTGATTGTTGTCAAAATCAGGATGGGGAATGAGTAATGCTGCAAAACCGGCAAGTACATCTACTCTAGAATTTGACTCTCTAGAGACTGCCTCAATTGCAAATGCCTCAAAACCCTCGATTTCATCCCAAACCCTATTTCTATAATGCTTCATCCGCTCGTTCCTTACTGCATATATTCCTCTCACTTGCTTCACGATTAACTCAACATCCCCTTTAGCTTTCAGGATTTTGATACCTTTCCTCTTCGCTTCTTGAATACCGAGCAGCAATGCTTTGTATTCAGCGGTGTTATTTGTATTCTCGAATTCCAGTTTAAAAGCAAAAGGAAACTTCTCATCAACAGGAGATATCAAAACTACCCTTGCGCCTGAACTTGTAGAGGAGCAGCTCCCGTCAAACTCAAGAATCCAAACTCATTCATTTATGGGAGGTTTCAACTCTGCAACATCTTCTTCAGGTAAGATCACATAATTAGCGAAATCTGTATCTTGGTATAAGATCTGAGCTTTGGGATCTTCAGATGGGAAGACAGTATATTTCGACTTGGTCTCAGGTTGAAAGATTACCTTCTAATTGCCAATGGGGATTATTGCTTGTGACCAATCTAATTTAATTTCTCCTCCTAAGTCTTGGTAGAAGGTTCGACTTAAGAGCATACCGTAGCTAGCAGGTATGTCAGCGACAAGGATGGTTAACTTTAGCCTTTTTTTGGGATAGGCGGCTAATGAAACTTGAGCATCTTTGATTTGACCAAGTAATGGGACTTGTTTAGAATCCATCGAGAAACATTTGCCAAAGGTCTTTGTTAAGGGCAAATCTAGGGCTTTTGCTACAAATGAAGGCATTATATTGTCTAACGCCCTTGAGTCTATGATGTAGTTACTAAGTTTATGACCATGCATGAACAGAGATACATAGAAAGGTTCTAGTTTACCTGAAAATTGAGCAGCTTCTGAGGATTCTTGACTAAGGATAGTTTGAACATTTTCAGGGGAAATTGAATTCTGGTTTACAAGAGTTTCGTGAGCAGACACAATATTTGTTTGATTTGCTACAACTTCAAGAGATGATCCTTTTACAAAATTCACTAATTTATCCAACTCATTGGGATTTAACTTCAAATATTCAACAGGAGAAATCTGAATCTTGGAAGATTTACAAAAATCAACAAAATCAAAGGAAGAATCAAGGTCTGATTTTTTTAGAGTCTTTACCTCCGGTTCTGCTTTTTCGTCCATCTTTGAGCTGCCACTTATATTCACATGCTCCTTTTCTCTTTTATTTTGAAATGGATGCGAGACTCGATTGGTACTTTTGCTTCCTTGTTGACCCCTGGTGAGCACAGAGCAAGAAGGTTCCTCCAGAGTAATTAAAATGTCACCACCACGATTAGAATCGGACTCATACTCTAGGTAGTAACTTACAGAGTCGCCAGGTCCTCCGGAGTTTTCTTCATCAGCAGGGATCTCCTGAATACTTTCTTTGTTAGCTTCTAGCTGTTTGTATCGCACCATCTCAGGACATGAATCTCCATCATGTTCATCAGTCAAATGAAAAATACACATATTTCCTTTTACAGGAGGAGGCTCAATTTGCAGTCTTTGCTGGAACGGCAGAGCATTTGATGATTTCCCGTAATTTCCTGTCCCCTGACTTGGATATCTGCGAGGAACATCTTGGTATGGAGCAGGAGGGGATTTTGGCACCTGTCTCTTTAGGGCAATCATATCATTAACTAATCTCTGTACTACTGGGTCACTAGAGCCAGAAGTAGAGGCTTGATTTGTCGATGTTTGAACATCTCTTCTCCATTTTCCCGTCGTTATGAGGTCATCCTCAAGTTCTACTGCAAGGTTTTGAGCTGCAGCTATATCAGCCACCCTATCTCGTCTCAATTGATAGCTTATGTCATGAAGCATTGCATTGACAAAGAAGCCTTTTTTATTTTCACCATTCGGTCTTTTAGCATTAGGGATCTGATATAGGATCTTGTTGAATTTGGCCACGAATTCCCTCATAGGCTCATGCATCTCCTTTAACTGGGACAATTGGAGCAAGACGGAGTGTTCATCTTCAACAGATTTGAAACGAGCTTCAAAGGCCGTTTTCATTGAGTTCCAATCGGTAATATGACCATTCGGCAAATGGTAAAACCAGTCAGCAGCAGATTCGGCGAGGGTTTGTACAAATAACCTAATTGCAACATCTTCATGTTGGACAGCTAAAATCCCACAAGCAGTATTGAAAGCGTTCAAATGGTTGTCTACAGAAACTTTACCATTGCCATAGAATTTAGGTAATACATCTCTAGCCCCTTTTGGTGAGGGATGGTTTCCTCCTACATTTAGAGGACCTACTGCCGCTCCCCAAGGCTGGGTCATGATTGAAGTCGGGAAGATGGTTACAATGGGGGGAATTTGAGTACCAGACAATGTTAAAGCTTGCCAATTGGATTGACTTGAAGATGCTTCAGGGGAAACTTTAGGGGGACGGGAAGGCCTACTTTTTGCTTTCTTCTTAGGGGTAAAGGTAATAGGAAAGCGAAAATTTTGCAAATCTTGATAAAACTTATCAAAGATGCCTTCTCTCCTCTAGGACCTGGTATAAGGACGAGAATCCAGGTTTAAGGTCCTTGTGGGTCTTGAGCTGCTCTATCCACCACTGCAGCTTCTTGTGCTATGGGAAGTCCTCTCAACCACTCTCCAATCTCTTCTTCCTCCTCTATCACCAATCGAACCTGCTGATATTGCTGATCACTTTCCCTTACATTCCAGGCCAAGACAGCGAAATCAGAAATAATGTCTTCTTGAGTATCTAAAAAGTGTAAGTCAAGTTGAAGGTGTTGATATTTATAGCATCGATCAGATAAAATAGTGATTATATTAAATTGTGAGATATATATATATAATAGATATAATAATAATATATATTAATAATTTATAAATATATATGTCTACATTAATATATATATTATTATTTAATCTATTATATATATTAGATATATATACAGTTTATTATATTATAATATAACAATGATAATAATTATCATTATTATTATTATTATAATAATGATAATGATTATCATTAATTATTATAATCTAATCGAAAGTCATATCCGCTTACCATACTATCGGGTCATGACTTTAATAATAAACGATTTTATTTAAAAGCCGACCATACTACTATCGGTTTATATAAACAAACGTTTTATTTAAAACACCGAACATTGCAATATGTTCTAAGTCAAGCATTCATTAATATTGAATAAAGCCGCGGGTAATCATCCCTGCCAGGTCATTACAAGTCTGCGGTTAATGAAAAGCCACGCCTATGATAGGCGTGACTCCTCAAGGAGTCACGTCTATTATAGACGTGGCCTCTCAATTGTTAAACAAAGCTATATATATGAATCAGTTGGTCAAAGGATGAACACAGTAATTCATAAGTGCAGTTCTCTCCTTGACCACTGATTAAAATCAAAGATATTCAATCCAAATTTTTAAGGTAATTTCAGAATTATTATTTTATTAATTATATCTATTTATGAATATTGTTTCAGTTGCATTTACATGGTATCAGAGCCAAGTTAGGAAGTATCCTAGCAATTGAAATTGACAAATTCAGAATTAAAGATTATAAATATCACATTTCAATGGCAAGCGCTATAAGAT
>MU226203.1:2763701-2775851 GCA_018584345.1 Thuja plicata
ACTTTTAAGTTGAAGTGTTGAACTATCAAATATGAAATATCTTAATCTTGATCAATGGTGAAGTATCATACTATCAATATCAAATGATTTATTTTTGTATGTTTCTTGCATTTCTTTGCATATATAACATATTATACTATTTATATATTTTTTTTTAAAATATATATATATATATTAAAACGCATCCAAATGCACCCGCATCCCCCCAAAAAAAAATTTCACACATCCGCGCACCTGCATCCCGCATACGCACCCGAATCGGTAAATAAGCTTTCAGGTTTAGTCTTCTGTTCCTCTTCCTCAACAATCTAGGTTAAAGTGTGCATTGCAAACATAAGCCTTCAGCCCTTTCTACTTCTGTATCAAGTATTTATCATAACCTATGTGGTATTCTTCCTCAAGAGGAGGTGCCTTCTAAAATAATTGTCATTCCTCATCTGACATTCCTCATGATACATTTGTAGATCCTGCAAAAAAAGGCTACAAGCCTGTTAAAACTCAGCAGTCTTCTGGTCCTACGGAATCTTTACTTCTTTCACTCACCCATAGAAGCCTTCAAAGAGGATGCTGGGTGGCAAGAACAAGAATCAAAGTCCAAACTCTGGATTATTAGACCTACTCACTCAACCAAATTTCTGTTCCAAAAAGCAAGAGAAGATAGGTAACCATGACTCCAATCTTTTGTTTGTTTTATGTGATGCTGATTTGGCGGCAAACTCGTGAAGAAAGGTAATAAGAATGTAGTTTGCAGCAAGCTCCAATAATTGTCAGTTATTTCTCTAAATATATACACAACAATCTAAAAAGTAAGATATAGCTACTTCTTTCACTCACCCATAGAAGCTCCAAAGAGGATGCTGGGTGGCAAGAACAAGAATCAAAGTCCAAACACTGGATTATTAGACCTACTCACTCAACCAAATTTGTGTTCCAAAAAGCAAGAGAAGATATGTCATCATGACTCCAACCTTTTGTTAGTTTTATGTGATGCTGATTTGGAGGCAAACTCGTGAAGAAAGGTAAGAAGAATGTAGTTTGCAGCAAGCTCCAATAATTGTCATTTATTTCTCTAAATATATAGTATATACACACAACAATCTGAAAAATAAGATTTAGCAGGAAGGATCTGATCTTGTGCTTCGGACATAAAAAAAATTGTCATCCAGAATCTGTCAAATAAGAGTTCAGGACATTCAAAAATTCCCTTTTTGGCTAAAGCATAGTCTCTCTTTCGGGCAGACCTGACCAGTAGTTGACTCTCTTCTTCCAAAACAGATTGAAAGGTCCAGCAATTTAATAGAATCAAACTAAGCTTACCCTATTAAACTCTTCTATGCATTACTGGCACATCATTGGCTGTTTTCTTTCTTATGAATTTCAACAAGCTTTATGTGGAGCTTCTGTGTAGATTCCTTATTTGATTCTTGAGATAACTTCAAGGAAGCCAAAAACGATGGATGTCTGAAGTCTCTAGAGAGATGACTATCTGTGGATGATTTCAATGCCCACGGAATTTTATCAGAAAACTTTCTTTTTTGGTCTTAATCCACTTATAAGCAAGGCATTTCAATGAATTCATATTGCATAACTCTGTGATTGATGTAATATTTTGCCAGGGCCCGTATACAGAGTTTACAATGCACAACAATTGGACTACATTGCAGAAAAATTAGATTACTTTTTGGTCACATAAACTTGGCTGAATCGCCAAGTATCCTACAATCTTGGATCATCTACAAATCCAACTGAACATTTTGCTGGCTGTTGTGCCTTGACTTATCACATATAAATCAAGATCTTGCAACCTTGGATTATTTTCAAATCCAGCTGAACAATTTGCTGGCTTTTGTGCCTTGTAATTCTCTTTTAATTTTAATAATAATTGGTTTGTGTATCTGGATTCTGCACAACCACCATCTTATTCAGGCTGGTGAGAGGAAACATAAGTACTTCATATTTTCAACATGTATCACCTTGCTTGTAAGCTAGAATTTCTGACATCACAATTAAAAATCTTAGATAAACAATCATTTGTAACTATTATTGTACATTTGCAACAAAAACAGCATAAGTTCGCAGATTAACAAATAGCTTATAACTACGATAGATGCCTTTGCTTATCCCCTGCAGAAATAGTGTATGAAAACAGCTTGAATATACAATGCAAAGAAGAAATATTTTAGAAGCATAATTTGTGAAACCCTTGGGTAACAGAAGGAGATTGTAATAGTGAATAGTTAATACCATGGATTTGAAACTCAGCAGGGCAAGCAACTTACCCATAACTCACAAGCTGAGTTGGGTAGAAAATTCACAAGTTAGTGGACCTGGCAAGCCCAAGAAGAAGACCCTGCATAAAACCTTGGTTTTTTATTCATCATTTTTGTCTTCAGTAATTGGATCTCAGCAGTTTGAATTAATTGTTAGGTGACTGGAAGGATTTATTGACAGTCAGTTAAAAGTAATAAAATTACCAAGAATGGCATATGCTGTTAAGGTCCTTGTAGCCCTCAAACCTCCACTGTAGTTCTAAAAAGCAAATAATTAAATTTGTGTTAGACTGCGCCCAATGGAAAAGCAACATTTTTTCCCCTCTATGATTGAAATAACAAATAAATCAAATTTTTTTCTCTGCTTTTTATGAAAAATTCAGCATTTTCTCAGGGATACAAGGGGAGGCGTCCCCTATCCTGGAGGCAAGCATCCCCATCCCCTAGCCGTTTCGGGGACAGGAGGACATCAAGGGGATATCCCCACCGCTTAAGAATCGGCTGGAAATGGCCAAAACGTCCCCTAGCTGTTTGGAGACACCCAGCCGTCCCCGAGATCGCTGGAGAACGTCTAAGACATCCCAAGGCTGTCCTGAGGACAGCTGGGCATCCCTTATGACTAGGGACGCTTCCAGCCAAGAAAAAGAAGCAAATAAAGTTTGTTTGTTTTTTTGCTTGTATTTGTCCACAGATCATCAGTATTTTCACTAGGGTTGGAAACTGAAAAAGGCTATTATGCATTCTCACTACTTTATCATACAATCTAATGAAATGGTTAGGTTCTTGTCTATATGGTGCACTTTATCAACTATTTTGTATTGATATTCTACTATATTTTGCTGTAATAATTGTCATATTTAATGGTCATTTATGTATTTTATAAACTTTCCCTATTTCTTAGGGAATCTCAGTTCACGATTGTTTTTCTTATAGAGATATTGTTTGTAATTTTTTACTAAGGAGCCTTTCGTCTCCTTTGTTATATATCAAAATACCATTTTGTGGTATAAAAGCGGGTTAAGGTTTTTTTAGTGGATTTTTTTTTAAATAAAGGAATCCATGGTTTCTTACCTCACAAATTTTGTCAGAAATTTTAGTCCAATTTTCTACTAAAAATCGAAGGACTTTCTTTGCTAAAATTTGCACCAGATTTTTTTAAAGAAAATAAAGATGTTTTTTGAAATTATGGGTTTTGTGGAAAATTGCAGGTCTGCAAATCACATGCGGCCTTTTAAGTTTTTCACAGTTTTTTTTGTTCTTTTTTTTTAGGATCTCAAGAAGAATCACATGGGTTTCTCCTTTTCTGAAAATCGCAGTCGTTTTCTTCTGCAACAGGATACTTTTTCTGCAGATCATGGGCATTTTTTGGGGTTCTTAGCACCCACAAATTTTTTTTGTGACTTTCAGGAAGTTTGCAAGCAACGTTTCTTCTCAACCCGTGTCATTATTTCTCTACAAATCATGGAAGTTCCTTTCAAAGCTGTGCAACCTGATTTTTTCGGCCCTTTTGACCCGGGAGAAGTCATCTTTTGCACCTGCAAACTCACGCAACTGACACATTCTTTTTGAGAGTGACAATTTTCTGCTACTTACGACAGCTCTTCACTTTTTCATGCCCGGGTCAAGGATTTGTCAACATTTTTTGTAAACGATTTTTACAGAAAAATCATTTTTCATCACCAATGACCTATCTGTTTCGTAACCCTAGGGTTTCAAACCTGGCAATTTTTGGCGATTTTGGTACTTCAAAATCGTGGGTTCTTTTTGACTGATATTTTTTTAAATCAGGGGTATTATTTTTCTAAGCAGATCATCTTGGGATTCGTGCCACAAAATTTTTGATCAATATTGACCAGTCAATCAAACTTTTGCTGCAGCTCCTCTTTTGACCTAATTTTTCGCACATTGGAACACAAGAGGGATGGCGCGGTTGACCAACATTATGCTGGAAAGCAATCAGTGCTTCAACAACAGGAACTACAACATGTGGAAACAGTGCATGCTCATTATTTTTTAGTACCGATGCCTCGATCAAATTCTTCTTGGTAAAATTGCTCGCCTACGGCAGCAGGCAAAGATTGGGACAACTTCAATAAGCACAATTGGGAAGCAGTTATGCTCATCAAGTTATCAGTCACCAATGACAAGCTTCCAAAAGTGTCGTCTAGCAAGACTGCTGCGAAGGTTTGGACGCACTTGAATTGTCTTCATGAAACATCAGACAAGGGAGAGCATTCTTTATGAAGAATATGTTGTGTTGTTTTGAATTATGATGGATGACAAGATGTCTTTGCGGGAGGATCTCATTAAAATTAAAGGCATTCACAATCAACTAGAGGCCATTGGTCGCAAAACGGAAGAAGACGATGTGGTGGTCATCATGTTGAAAAGTTTACCACAATCCAATGAGCACTTCATCAAAACTAACAACATTACGTCCACAAATGTTGACCTAAAGTTTGATGAACTATGCAATAAGCTCCTGCAAAAAGACGGGTGGAAGCAACAGTTTGGGAGCAACAGCCAAACAACCACTATGGAACAAGTGTTGTCTACCAAAGACAAGCAAAGGCAAAGTAAAGTCTTTTCAGAAATAAAGGGCAAGGAAAACCTAAGGAGAGTTCCAAGAAGGCTATCACATGTCACTATTGTGGTAAGCTTGGTCATATGAAGACGCACTGCACAAAATGGTTGCCTGATGAAAAATCCAACCAAAGAGGGTCTCAATAGAAGGTCCATGTTGCAGAGCATACTGAGTAGAAGTCCAACTTTCATGTGTTTATGGCCAAAAGACCAGCTGACCATGTCAAACCATATGCCTGGTACATTGACTCTGGAGGAATACAAGGCTTGCTCCGATTCAGTGATCTTAGGCAGAGGTGAATAGTATACAATTGTCGGCAAGGGCAACGTTCATATTAAATCTGGAGGGAGAAATCTCATATTTCTCAACGTATACTATGTTCCGGGCATGGAGCTCAATATGTTCTTTGTGAGTCAAATTATGTGTCACTATCCAAAGTTGAATGTCGTCTTCAATGCACACAAGTGCCACATTGTTGATAAGGAGTCCAAGAAGACAATTGCAATCGGCCTCGAAGATCATGGATTGTATAGGCTGGTTGATACTAGAGAGTCTCAAGAGCTTGCAATGGCTGTCAAGAGTTCATCCATCAGCACTCTTTGGCATCAGCAATATGGGCATCTCAACCTATCATATATCTCCTATGTTACCCGAGGACGCATCCCCTAGTATTTTTTCAGCCGTCCCCATCCCAGGAACGTCCTGGTGACAGAGGACGCCTAGGGGACTTTGACGTTGAATTCTAGAGACAAGTTGACTTTGACACTCAAAATAACACAAATTTGGCATAAGAATTCTGCTAATTCATATATGTAAAGTTCTATAATGTATAAGCGCATATTTTATCCATATTTTCATATGAATATTTTAAATTTTCCTACATATTTTAATTTTCCCTATTTTTTATAATCCTCCCCTTTGTCTTCCCCTCGTCGTCCCTGAAATTGGCAAAAAAATTGTTGTCCTAAAAACTAGTCCCCCCATTCCCTACCATCCCTATCCCGGAAACTTGGGGTAACATTGTAATCTCACACAATTGGCTCAGGGGAATCTAGTAGAAGGCTTACCTAAGATTCAATAGCAGACACATGGTGTGTGCGGAGCTTGCCAAGCAGGGAACCAACATCAGACAACCTTCACAGACAAACTCTTTGAGAGCATCCAAGTCTTGTAGTTGGTTCATGCAGATGTGTATGGGCCAATGAATACTGCATCGGTCACTAGTGCCAAGTATTTTCTTCTGTTCATAGATGATTTTAGTAGGAAAATGTGGGTGTTTTCCCTAAAGGCAAAATCAAATGTGTTTATTGAATTCCAAAAGTTCAAAGCATTAATTGAAAAAGAGTTGGGATGTTAGGTCATAACTCTTATGGGGAGGAATTATGATCTAATGAATTCACCAACTTCTGTGCTAAACATGGTATTAAGCGTCAACTTACCATAGTCTACACCCCTCAGCAGAACAATGTTGTGGAGCAAAGGGACTGTACAATTATGGAGATGGCCTGGTCTATGTTGGAGTATGGAAATGTTCATAAGAAGTTTTGGCCAAAGGCAGTGTATACTGCAATGTACCTTTTGAATAGGTCTCCCACACAGGCTATCAAGAAGATGACTTTCAAGGAAGCTTGGTCTAGGAGGAAATCAAAAATCAGCCACCTCAAGGTTTTTGGTTTAATAACATATATTTGGATTCCAAATGCAAAGAGAACTATATTGGATTCCAAAAGTCAAGAGTATATGCTTAAGGCTACAATGACAATCATAAAGCCTATGGCTGATTGATGTGGACACTGATCATCTCACATTCAATAAAGATGAGTTTTTTGATGAAGGTAGGCCCTTTCTACTCTCTTCGCCCATCCAGCGTCCTCAAGATCAACCTCTGCAGACTAAAAATTTGGGTGTTAGGCTTCCATTAGCTCCACCTAAAGGGAGGAATTCTGATGATTCTGAACTTGTGGAATCTCCTAGGCACAACTCTATACCACCAAATTTCCCTCAAGATAACCTGGATCAGCATCCAGGTAACCCAAGTCATGATGATCATCCTGATTTGGAAGAAGATGGTACTACTCTCCGGCCCAAGTGGTTGAGAAAGCTTATCATTGATGTTTGGGATGATGAACTTGTTGAGGATAGATTATCCAGAGGCAAGAGCAAGAAGAATACAGTCAATTTCACTCTTATGGCCAATGTTTGGAATGTTTATGAGCCCCAAATTTATTCAGAGGCAAAAAGAAAACCTGAATGGGAAAGGCTATAGAAGCTAAGCATCATTGTCTTTTGAACAACACTTGGATTTTGTCAGATCTTCCACCAGGGACGAAACCATTGGCTGCAAATGGGTCTATAAAGTGAAGAACAAAGTTGATGGAACTCTTGGTAAATACAAAGCTCGGTTGGTGGCAAAAGGCTTCTTGTAGAAAGAAGGCGTGGACTATGAAGAAACCTTTGCCCCTACAGCGAAGATGAGCACCGTCCGACTCGTTCTAACCATTGCAGCACAGTCTGGCTAGAAAGTTCATCAAATGGACATGAGCAGTGCCTTCCTCAATGGTGATTTTAAAGGAAGAGGTCTACATGTCACAACCTCAAGGTTTCAAAGTTGCAAGCAAAGAGCAACAGGTATGCAAATTGATAAAGGTTCTTTATGGCCTAATGCAACCCCCCAAGGCATGGTACATCAAGATTGATACATATTTGGTTGCACAAGGCTTTCACAAAAGTCCTTCGAATTCCAACTTATATGTCAAAAGCAGTGGTAATGGCATCATTCTTCTTGTCATATGTGGATGATATCATCATTACTAGTAATGGGGCACAATTGCTTAAGCAAATCAAATTGCATGTGTCAGGGGTTTGATATGAGTGATTTGGGACTTTCGCATTATTTTCTCGATGTAGAGGTTTGGCAGACAAGTGGCAGCATTTTCATTTCTCAGTAGAAGTATGCAAGGAGCTTGCTGGATAAGTTCAAAGTGAAAGATTGCAAATCTTCATCTACACCTATGGAGAAAGGGCTGAAACTATCTGGCAAATCAGATTCACCAATGGTGAATGAATCTGCATTCAGGCAACTAGTTGGTAGTCTCATCTATCTTACAACCACTAGACCCTATCTTAGTTATGTGTGAGCTACATATCTTGTTTCATAATAGCCCCTAAAACAGAACATTGGGTTGCGGCAAAGTGTGTATTGAGATATGTGGAAGAGACTTAAATTTGGCATTCTATACAATGGCAGCAAAGACCCTCGACTAATTGGTTTTACAAACTTGGGTAGGTTATGTTGATGACTGGAAGTATACTTCGAGGAATGTCTTCAGTCTTGGTAAGAGTGCAATCACATGGACCAGTAAAAAGCAATAGGCAGTAACTCTTTCCTCAAAAGAAGCAAAATATCGGGGAACTGTTAAAGTATCATGTGAGGCAGTATGGCTACGGAGGATGCTTTCTGACATGAAAATGTCTCAAACAGGGTCTTCGCCATTCTTTTTTGACAATCAAGGGGTGCTAAAACTAGCCAAGAATCCAGTCTACCACGAGCGCACCAAACATAGCGTTGCATTGTCATTTCATCCGACAGCTTGTTGATGATGGAACTGTGAATTTGCCATATGTTCCAATTTAGGATCAGACAGCAAATATTCTAACCAATTCTTTGAGCCCAGACAAGTTTGCAAAATTTAGGGGGCCACTTGGTGTAGTTAGTAGAATGACCATTAAGGGAGGGTATTGAAGTAATTATTGCCATATTTAAAGGTCATCTAGGTATTTTAGAAACTTTTCCTGTTTCTTATTTTAGTTCAATTCACAATTGTTTCTTTTATAGAAACATCGTTTGTAATTTGTTATTAAAGTAACCTTTTGTCTCCTTTGTTATTTATCAAAATACCATTTCAATAACCACCCTAGCTTCTTCTTTTTTGAAGATTTTTGCATTTTTTCTCATTAACAAGAACATGCATATGAAATTAATTTGTTGTCATAATGTTCTTGCTAATTCATTTTTGGACAAATAATACTGCAAATCGCATGTTTGATGCACTCCTTTTAACAAAACGAGAGATTCAATACACATGCCCTGCATATGTTCAATGAACAATACAAATACCTCAATGAGGTGACTGGAATAAGACAACCATAGCTCTGAAATCAAGAGTAACAATGGGCAGACTTGCAAGATAACCTGCTAAAGGCTGCTACAGGCATTAAAAAAATTTGTATTTGCTTCATGTCAATCTCAGAAAAAGCCTCCAAGGACCCCCAGCGCATATGTGCACTTTCAACCAGTGAAGAACCTCTAGAAATATGGGTTGAATATTTCAATGACAGGTCTGAAACTTGCATTATCAGCGTGGAAACCCATTGAAATGATACTCCAGCTCTTTAGGAAATTGGCTTACTACTGTCCAGCTCTCTTTCCCTCTCTCTGTAATATATTAATATATTTTGAAAAATTTCATATATATATATATACACACACACACACACATATATATATGCCGTTGTTCCCTACCGTCCCCTAAAAATGGCCCTCAAGGGGACATCCCAGAAACGCATCCCCTGTCGTCCCCTCCTCACCGTTCCCGAAACATAATGGAACATAGATTTTTTAGTTTCTCAAGTTTTTCCCAAGCTATCAAATTCCATTTATATGTTGGGTTTGCCAAGTATCTTGATTTTGAGTAATGCTAGTTTGGTGTAAAGATTGGTGAAAACACTCTATATACTAAAGTAAGCACCAAGATCAAAGTTCAATAGATGATATGGTCATTTTTATGTGGATGACTTAATGCTTGTCAAAGAAAGTAAGACTAGATGCATTGACAAAGTAAATTAAGATCTCTGCTCTACTTTTTAGACAAAAAATTACGTCTCCTATGTTATTGTTTTGGGGTTGAATTCTTACAAATAGATGGAGACATGTTTGTTTTTTGTTTTCAGTACAAGTATGCAGAAGGAATACTTGAGAAATCCAAATTAGTAGATCGCAGGACAATGATGACCCCCATGGAGACTGGATTGAAACTGACAGCCTCAAGCAATTTTGCTCAGCAGGTCAAAGAATTACTTTATTGAAAATTGATCAGTCGTATAACATATCTTTCATCAACTAGCTGGAGCATTCAAAGAGGATCCTGAGGTATGTCAAGGCATATTGTATTTTGAAATTTGGTATGTTAAGATGATCTATAGCTAGTTGGTAACACAACTGATATTGGGATAGATTAATTGACAATAGGGAGTCAACAATAGGATTTCTTCAATCTTAGAACAGGATCAATATCTTGGGTGGTCAAGAAACAAATGATCATTGTTCATCTACAACAGAAGTATGTACAAGGCTGCTATTTTTGCTGCATATGTGACAGTTTGGTTGATTCCAATTATTTCAAGAGAGCCTCCATTTATATTTTGTGACCATCAAGATGTGCCCAAAATCGTCAAAAATCCAGTATTATATGCAGGTATCAAGGACATAGAGGTTCATTTCCTTTTGATTCATTCACTGGAAAAAATATGTTCTTGAGCTAATATACTGTTCAACTAGAAGCAAGTGGCAAATAAGTTCAGAAACTCTCTTTGTATTGAATGATGAAGTGTCCCACCCCAATGTGAAATCAATTTCTTACTTTGTCAAACACTTTGAGTACACTTGAATATGAATGGTTCTAAATATTATCATCTATTTGATTTGTTTAACGCTTTCATAACATTTTTCCCCTTCAAATTAATTCATCGACTTTCATACAATCAAGGAGACATTGTGACAAACAGTTTGCAATCAATACCATATGACTGAATATTTAAAGTTCATACATTATGGACTGCTGTATACAACTCAGAAAATCAGAATGATGCACATATAATACTCTGACCTTAGTGAACAGCACAAATAAAGAACTCGGAAATTGTAACAGCTGAAATAATGAATTTCAGTATCAATACCTACTTTTTATACAGGGATTGTGATGCACTGATCTAATCATTCAGATTACAACAGCAAAGAGACTTCACAAACAGTTCATTTAGCATACAACTCCATATTACAATAACACACCAAGAATAGCGTCCCAATATTTGCCTGGAAATTGCAAAATAAATTAAGCAGCACTTTAAACCTGCATATTAGATATCAATCTCCATTGCCCAGCTATGAGAATTCATATGCAAAGATACCCGGAACAACATAGGTGACGCCCTAGAAGGTAGGAGCAAAATGAGGGTTTTGTCTATCTCGTAGACTTCATAAATTTGCCTGTCAAACCTTGGAGATTGATCAACTTTTCCAACCTACAAATAAACCACCCCAATCAGCCTTCAATCAACCTCTAAATGCCTGATAAACCTTGTAAAGCTGTCAAACCTTGGAAATCTGAATATAAACAAGCGCAAGTAAAATCTCTAGATGAGATTATCAACTGAGTATCCTTGGATGATGTCTCACACCTACAGGCACTCTTCCTCTTGAGAGTTTTCATTCTCAAAAGTCTGGATCTTCAGCAGCAAACCCTTGCTCTCCAAAAAGCTTCAACAATTTGCAAATGATCAATAATAATGATTAAATGATTTTGTTGCTTTATAATACTCCCAAAGTTGGCATCCTATTTGCCATAATAATTAAATACTTTGTGACATTAATTAGCCAATAGGCTTTATATTGTGGACTTCACTTTTCACAATCTGTCTTCTCACAGTTCTAAACCACCTTAGTCTCTCGTCAAACCATTTTCAAATCAACTTTCTGGTGCTGGAAAATCTCCCAAATGATTTCTCATTGCTATAAAAAATTAAAGAACATATATATTTAAATATTTTTAATAAGAAAAAGAATGCGCATAAAAGGAAAGATTTATATTGTTATTGTATTATTATCTTATTTTAATAAGAATATCTTCTAATATTATCCTTTTATTAGAATATTCAAATAGAGTACTCTAAAATGAATATAAGGTAATAATGAAAAAGTAGGAAATGTCTCTGAGATGTCCAAAAAGAAACAGGAGACACTTGAGAGACATGGGGGGCAGCTAGCCGACCTCCAAACAACCAAGGGACAT
This sequence comes from Thuja plicata, assembly GCA_018584345.1. NCBI lineage: Eukaryota > Viridiplantae > Streptophyta > Pinopsida > Cupressales > Cupressaceae > Thuja > Thuja plicata. The sequence continues at coordinate 2,775,623 of MU226203.1, forward strand.
CTAAACCATCCTCTAGATGGCTACCTGTCCCCTATGGCCCAGGCACCATTTTGGTGCTTTAAAAACAACGATTTGATCAAAAAAAAGGATGGGTGTGTTAAATTATAGCTTCAATCTGATTGATTCATCAATATACACATACATATATTTAATGTATATATATATATATGTATATATATATATATATGTATATATATATACATATATATATATATATATATATATATAT
>MU226203.1:2780771-2791360 GCA_018584345.1 Thuja plicata
ATATAAATGCAATCGTATGTGGCTGTGGAATAATATCAATTACAGTGTGCATGTTATTACCACAGCAACATACGAAAGACATATCTCTGCAATTATAATTCAACATAAGAAATATATATATCTACTTTTGATATAAATTCTGTAAACAGCATAATCTAAAGACTATTAAATTCTCTCTATTAAGATCTAAATTCCTTAACAGGGTGGACCATGAAGGTCTATGCGGTTTTAAATGTTGTCATTTGAGCTTGGTGGCAAGGGCTCCACCCCCTGACCCCACCCTATATCACAACAAAGAATGTACTAGGGGCACTGCACCAAACCCCAACAAAATTATAAGTCTATTCAAGCCAACGATTAATCATGGCCATAAAATCTGAAAAATACATATCCCATATTGCAGATCTCTGCATCTTCACAGTCAAGGATTACCTTATTTCATGTATTGGACAACTTGCTAAGTATACAAGGATTGCCGCAGACAAAGTTGGCATGCTATAGTCCAATTCATAGTCGGCAGGAAACAGAGAGTCAAGTATGCCATTTCATTATGAACTGATTGTACAATATAGCATTTTAAGACAATCAACTTCATGAGGTTTTTTCTTTTAACATTACTTCCAGCTTGGTCTAAAAATTCTACTTGAGAATACAGTGAACACATCAGGTAGTCCTAGATTTTCATTTATAAAGTCTCAACCACCATTGTTAAAAACAACACCTTATATATACTCAAGGGCTTTACATTATTGTTTAAATATTCAAATAATCATTCCATGTATCTATCCTTCCGGAGTGACCAGGAGAGTTGTCAATATTGATTGCTCCAAAGAAACAGTTACATTTAATATGAAGTATGCACTGCACAATGCATGTAATCAGCAATGTGAACACAAAAAGCAAAAATTTATATTCCACAATTCATTGGCCAAACTCAATTATATTTGCTTTCTATATCTCTATGCTATTGAAACACCTTTCAATTTCAAAAGCAGCAGTTTTTTATCTCTTTATCTGAAAAAATTTACATTTTTCTTAAATCCAGTTTTCTCCCCATCTTTTGTAAAAAATTTATACTTTTGGTTTGCCAACCTTTTCCCCAAAAGATTGGTGCTGCTATTCCATAGTTGAGAGGAAGATAAAAACACTATCAATGGGAAGAGATAAAGAGGTTGCAGCTCTTTCAATAGCTGAAAGGAGTTGTAGATAGCTTACATGCTTCAAGTGAGATTCTTTTGCAGGAGTTTTTTCTCTCATCCGGTTTTTTCAATATAAAATTTTCATGATCTCTCAGGTGATTTCCTTAATTTTGTTGTTCATTACATTCATTTATATTTTCTCTATTGAAGGGTTTGAGTGGCAGGGTATTTGCATACTGCAAAAAAGATGAGTAACTGGTGTACATATTGTTATTTGCATTGTTTCAACTTTCAGCATAACCACATTTATTTCACGTATCTAAATAATTGATATCATCTTTTATGACATCCATTTCTATTATGAGAACATGATCATCAGCCTAAGAATATAAACTTGTATTTCAGGTATGAACAAGTTACAACCAGCGCAAAAGGTATAGATGGCAGTTTAGGACAGTAGCACACATTGAGTTTCAGATAATGCATGTTGAAATTCAATAGTTTATTTACAGGATCAACAAAAGAGGAAACTGAAGGTCTGTTTTGAATATTTGTATCAGGTATAGCCTGAGCAAATTATAGATCAGTATGTTAAAAAATCACAAGCAGTTGGATTCAATCCAGGGTAGCCTTGGTGAAACTTTGAGAGCTGAACCACCTGTATAAGGGCATCTAATTAAAGGATTTGTAATTATCATATTCTGCTGTCTATGTGATACTGTAACTCAACCTATTGTTAATTCACATCATAGACTCTATGAGCAAGAGTCGTCACTTACAAGGATAGCTGATTGCAACTTCATCTGGATATCATTCCTGATGGGATTTTCACACCAAAGAGTCTCAGAAATTTTTCAAAAGACAATGCCAATTGAGCTGTGACAATCAAGTTAGAGTCCAAACAGGTGGACACAAGATTAGAGTCCACACACCCCAAGGGATAGAAGTGGCACACCCAGTGGCCTTGGTGGTACAGGCTATGGAGAACAAAAAAGACATACAGAATGAGGCTGGAGAAGACACCGTATTAGAAGAAGCAGATAGACTGCTGGAGGAAGTTGGGATAGCATCACCACCCTCGCCACCACCAAGGAAAACATAAGGAGAGAACACAATGGGAATACAGCACACCACTGCAGGGCAAGGATCGGAAATGATCTCATTGGAGGATAAAGCAACAAGATTCCTCAAAGAGTTGCAAGAGATGGAGCATATCATGAAGGACGTCATCCAGGAGGCCAAAAGTCAGAACATGGAAGCAATAGTCAGAGCGGCAGAGTCCTTAGCAATATTCATGATGGGGGAGTGCCACACAGATTGGGGCCTACTCTACAAGAGTGGATACAAAAAAAATAAAGTAGCTGAAATCTGGGCAGCCCCAGGCATCATAGTGCAGGAACAGGAGCAGCCACCCCTCTTGAACACACTCCGAGAGATAGAAGTGGCCTTCAGGAGGACATTCTTGCAACTACAGCAAGAAAAAAAATTGACGAATCAAATGAAGAAGGATTGGGAAGAGGAAAAAGCTACGAGGGAAACACAATGGAAGACAGAACGAGCTGGACTAGAAGAGAAGTTAGCAGCAGCTGAAGCCAAAAAGATGGACGCATTACGGGTGCTCCAAGGAGTTCGGGCCAAGCAGAAGGCAGCTGAACGGGATCTCCTACGCATCCGGGAACGAGCTCCTAGTCCAGGGATGTCTTCACAACCCTACTCTCAAGTCTGATTTTCCTTTTTTACAGTCGTCTAGAAGACAACAATTTCTTGGGGGGGGGTATATGTAGTATGAAATAAAGTTATTTTGTATTAAGACTTAATTATGTTTGTCGGGAGGGTAGTTAGGAGCGAGGAGGTGCGTCCATTGGTTTCTCCAACCAACCGACTATTATATATATGTTTTGGTTTATTGTATGGAGTTGTTGGTTTTTGGTAATAACAAGTAGAATAAACATTTCCTCGCCAATCTGGTATTCTGGTATGGTACTTTGTACCTCTCATTGGTATTGGTAATTAGTTATTTATTGGTACTTGTATGGATGGTATCTATGAATGCTTACTGTATTGTTCTGTACATTCTGCATTGTTAACCATTCTACAAACCCAAAACAGATTTGAACAAACTATTAAATGTTGTAGACTTGATATGCCACGTTTACAGGTGACTTAAGCCTGGAATCACCCAGAAATACAAGTTGTTATTTCATCTGGTATACATCATCACATCATTACAACCAAAACATTAATGGCATGTCAAGTGTAATCAAATAAGGAGCTGATGGTGTTCTTGAAAATATAAATGGCATTCACAACAATGAAATTATATGCCATCCACACAGAGAAACAGGCACCAAACACACAGAAATTGTACAGGAAGGATATTGCAAAAACTTACATTTCCAACTACTATATAGCAACTCACAATACTAATATTAAATGATGATAGAAAACACAAAATACTGGACGATGAAAGGAAGGTGAACTCTAAAAATACAGGCACTACGAAGTTAATGATCTCAATAGAAGAATAGGTGAAATAAAAAGCAACAAATTGTTGGGGTTTGAGACATGATGGATGATATTTTGTGACCAGATCAAAAAGGAATATATCTATTTTAGCAGCTTTATAACTGAAAGTGTAAAGAAAAAAATTTAACAAGGTCCTAGAACCCAGAAAGGAATCACTGCAGTCATAGAAAGATTGTAACAAGTAAATAAAAATTATTTGAATTCAACAAAAACTTCTTGACCAGATTGGAATTGATAGATTTCCAGAAAAGAATCAAAGATAAGAAGATTGTGTGGGCAATATTTCAGCACAAAAGTAAAGAGAATTAAGTGAGAAGAACTGTTACCAGGTTTGGAAAATCAATTCATTTGAAAAGTCAAAAACAATAAATTTCTCTTGGAACCAAAAAGTCTGGGTTGAATTGAACAAAACTGGCCAGCTAAAAAAATCTAGATTCAGCCGTATTTGGTAACTATGATGAGAAGAATAATAGACTAAAATTTTATTTTAAATTGCTCAAGGATACTAGAAGCTAAAAAAAGAATTTGCAAGCATCCTCTATTTTGTATCTATGTTCCGCGGCGTTTCGGGGACGGAGGACAGGGGGACAGAAGGGGTCGCATTTCCGGGACGTTTCCTAAAGAGCCAAAAATAGGGGACCGCAGGGGATGGCAGTACACAAATTTTTAAAATATGTGTGTGTGAGAATTTTTCAAAATATATTAAGATATTATAGATAGAGAGAGGGAAAGAGAGAGATATGTCAATAATTGATTATTAACAAGACAATTTACAAATAAATCACCGATTCACGAGTTACAACTATAGTATAACAACATAAATGATAATAGCAGCAGTAGAAATCAGTATAATTGCATTATAACAATAGTCTCAAACATCAAAACCATGGTCTATCAATATAAATATTCAAATGAAAATGTCTCAAACATGTATCCAAAAGTCTCAAACATCAAAATATAACAGGCTACAGGCACTGCCTATGAAACTAAGCCTTATTCTAGCTATCAAATATCCAAAAGCTTAGAATCATCTAAGTCACTATCTCCCTCTAGCAGAAGTGGATCATCCAATTATAATATATTTTTATTTAATATAAATTTTTTGACATATTTATTATGATGAATATTAAAAAACTTAAATTAAATATTAGATTTATAATTTTAATATTTATGATTTAATATATAATATTTTAAACATATTTAATCACGAATTTCATTGCCGAATATTTAATCACAAATTTTATCGTCCATGGGCACAAATTTGAACCTTGTAGGCCCCCCACATTGTCGATTTGGCAAAAAGAATTTTTAAAAAGTGTTTTTATTTAATTTTCAATACCAAAAATCATCTGAATAATTTGGGGACGCTTTTTTGTTTCAGGGACGAATCGGGGACATTTTGGGTGTCCCCTAGGCGTTTCGGGGACAGATCGCCGTCCCCAAATGTCAGGGGACGTTTCCTACAGTTTCCTGCTGTTTTTTTGAAATCGGGGACGGCTAGGGGACGTTTCCTTTTTGTCCCACTGTCCCCGAAACATTTCAGGGACGGAAACGAGCCCCCTAGGGACAGGAAACGCGTTTCTATGTAACATAGTTCTGTATGTATAAATTTGGATGAAGATCTGTAAAAACCCTACTCTTTGACCAGTTTTTTATGTACTCGTTCTTAGAGTCTTATAGACATAACTTTTCCTTGTTTTCAACTTTCTTATAAACATCATCTATTTTAAATTACCTTCCACCATTTATTTCAAGTTTCAGTCAAATATGTAGTTTATTATAATTGCTAACAGATCATTTGAAAATATCCATAGTCCTCTATGAAACTGAACATAATGTTCTCTCCATTTAAAACAAATAGTAATTTAAATAAGGCTAAGCTGTGTAAATATAGGGCACATGGATGTGTACCTTCTGTAACCTGAGGCCTTCCTTGAAGATTCATCATTGTAGGAATAGATGGCCCATATACATCAGCATCTAAGAGACCCACTTTCAGTCTACATGTAACAGCAAGAGCGACTGCCAAGTTCACTGCAACAGATATAAATTCTGAATAAACTCCCTCTTCTTTACACTTAGCATGATTTTTTACATGATATGGTAAGATCAACCATTAAATTCCTAAGCTTAATAAAATCATTAAACAGTGAAAATAGATTATAACTATCTTAGAAGAGCTTACAATCTGTACTCCCAATGCCTCTTGCATATTATTAACATGAAAAAGATGTTAAAATAGAGTCAGAAGACAGTATCCATTACCCAAAGAAATAAATATGATTTTAAGAAAATATCTTGATATGACCTCTAGATTCCAATGTATCTGTATGCAAACTGCAAAAGCATCAATAAACACAATTCATAAATATTAACTGGAGTGGAATTACTGTACTGCCTTGGAAGCTATAAAATCTGTAACGGTAAAACATTTCAAGAACACACAAGAGTTTCATATAGATTCCTCACTGCTCTCTTGGCTCAAAGAATACCAGAAGAACAAAATCTCAAAGCCTTTTATTGTTCACAGAGTTGCTCAACTACATAGTTGGACTTGGAGCAACAAGGATAAGCTGACAAGCTTGTTGTTAAAATGGTAGTTCAACTGGCTTAAAATTTTCCCTGCTTAACCACAGACCTATTTTCTCAGTTTGCAGAAACTCGGGATATTAGCTTGACAGAAAATGGATAAATCTGATGCTAGAGATACAGCATCATGCTACTCCTGTTTTTAGGATGCCATACATATAAATTTTCCAACATAATGGAAGTAAAGTCAAAGTTAAAATCCATTATTCTTAATAAAGAACATGCACATTCACCAAGTGATCTGAAAAGAGGGGAAGGTGCAGTATGTTACATTTCGCAATCACATAGACAACGCACAACGAATGTTGTACTGGATTCAAAAGGAGAAGATAATATGTCTCAGTTATATTGACAGAAAATGATGAAACTTCTGGTTATTGACTGCATATATTTAACCAGTTATAGGTAAGGGCGTGAATATTCCAGTTATTGAAGGTCTATGTAATATCCCCTTCCTAATTTGCCCTAGAATCACAATTGCAACAAATTACGGTTAGGGTTACATCTTACTAAAATGATAATTGATTGTTGTTCAATATTAAACATAGGAGAGGAATACTCCTTAAATACGCAATTAGAAGATCTTTCCATCACAGAAACGATCGAGAACTAAAGACAAAATAGAAAGTTACTAAACTAACTAAACAAATTCAAGAACTGAAAGTTATTAAAAACTGACTGACTTAAAAGGAAGTTATTTACATGACCTTTATACTAAATATTACAATATTACTTTAATACTTACCAAGTAAAATATCTCTTTAAATAATGTCATCCTGGATTTGAAGCCTGCAATCATAACATAAGAAACATGTGTGTGTGTGTGTGTGTGTGTGTACTGTGTATTCATACTTCCAATTATTAGGGTTAGACAAGACCACATCACATTCATATAATATCAATAATATCATACAAGGTCATTAGGGTTTGGAGGAAGAAACGTGATAGGTCCACCCGACGCCATTTCTAAACTAAGCCCAAGAGCGGGGTGAATGCCAAACCACTTTTGACCTCGATAGGCAGTCAGCATGGACATCCACCAAGGTAGCCTACTTAGTGGGTTACTTGTACCTGCTTTCCCTATCAATGCCTTATCCCTCCTAAAGACAAGTGCCATCATTGCAGAGTCGGACAGAGGCCATAAGGGGATTTTTTGGTTCTTCTATTTAAGCCCAAGAGCGGAATGGATGCCAGAGCCCTTTTGGCCCTAGGAGCCAGTTATATGGTCATCTCTTGGGTGGCCTACTTAGATAACCCTCATCTTACACCCCAGGTCCTTCCTACAAGATGGATTTCAGACAATCAGGCATATGTACACACACACCACAAGTGATTGTGAGAATGAGTGCTGAGAAGAACTGATCTGAAAAGAGTACAAGTCTGCTGCTTTCAAGCCTGATCTGAACATTATCCACCATGGGTAATACTTGATGTATTTGCTGATGGAATTATAGAGGTTCGATCTTAAGTTTGTTTGCTTCCTTTAATTGGAATGCTTTCTTGTTCATTCAATGTTGTTGAATGATTGATTAACTGAATGAATTCTTTTGATTGTATGATTTACTGTATTGGTGAGCGATGACTAAGAGATTGTTGATTAGATGATTGCTAAGTGATGATGTGACGAGAGCTGATTTGAAATATTGGTGGATTTAATGTATGCTGATTTACTAGAGTGATTTTCTGATTGATTGTTTACTTGATTTAGTAATTGCTTTTGTGGATTCGTGAATGATGAGTGATAAGAGATCCTTAAATGCTTGGAATGAATTTCCCTTTATATTTTATTGGTAAAAGAGTCACCACCTTTTATATGAATTGAGTTTCCACTTTTCATTGTTGCCTTTGACAATAATATATTATTCCCAAATAAGCTTTATAGGGTTAGTCCTATCATAAATCCAAGGGATGGAGTGGAATGGGAAAAGCTTGAAGATGGTTGGATCAAAATCAACTTTGATGGAGCATCCCAGGGCAATCTGGGGCCAACAGGGGCTAGGTGTGTAGCTAGAGATGCTACAGGCAACAAACTAGTAGTTGAGTCTAAAAAACTTGTGAATGGCACAAACAATGAAGCGGAGGCCCAAACGGCCCTCCTAGCTGTGGAGATGGCTAATCGACTCGAAGTGGCTCAATTGCATCTTGAAGGTGATTTGCATATCATAGTGAACACCATTGCCAATGGACAATCATAGGTTTGGAAAATAGATAAAATTATTATAATAATTTGGAAGAAGCTGATGGCATTTTGCAATTTCAAAAATTTGCATGTATATAGAGAAGGCAACTCCTTTGCGGATTCACTTTCCAAGTTGGTGGTGACTATGTCACTATGACATGTAGACATCTTGAGTGTTGGCAAACTTTTTTGACATACCTTGGGGTGGCGACAGGGACAGAAATTTGAGCTAATTGCATTTATGAAGGCTCAATTACAGCAGATATGGTATGATGCGGAGTACATGCATTGAATGCACACACTGCCCACGACTTGGAATTAAAAAAAGAGGAGAATTGAATGGCATTTTTACATTCGCTTTTGTGGAGGTGGTAGAGCATCAAGAAGGTACCAGTGGAGATGGAAGCAAACTTCAGTTTGAAGGCAATGAAGCAGCAAATGACGTTTTGGGGAAGGATTTCAAATGAGCGGTTGAAGACTGTCTTTAAAATAGATGATCCCTTCTTCCTAGTCATGGTGAGAGGGCTACTAGGAATTGAGTATGAATCACATCAACACGGATCTCTTTAGTATTTTGTGCATGGGGGTTGGAAGTGGGTGGTGTGGAGGAGGTCAAAAGAGTTGTGCAAAGGTGCGTAAAGCCGGAATGGAGGATAGGTTTAGATGCCCTTCTGCAATATGTTGAACCAGGCAGGGGCTTCGTCACAGAAATTGGTGATTGGGTTCATGTTTCGGGCAACCCTAGCCACATCCACCCTTTCATCTTGTGGTGAGAAGGAGAAAACAAAGAAGGGAGAAGGGTGGAAGCAAGGAGAATGTGGCAAGTTATGTGTGATTACACCACAGATTGGGAGCTGGTCATACAGTCTAGGCTGAGGAAGGAAGAATTCAACAAGGCAAACCTCAAATTCAAACTAGCTGACTATTGGAGGGGAGAAGGTATAGCCAATGCAATGAACCAGGTACCTGATGAGCGAGGAAATGGGGCAAGCGGAGGAGCACGAAGGGCTTGAGGCCGAGGTCATGAAAGGGGTCAAGGTGCGGGAAACAGTGCTAGACGAGGTCGCAGTCATGGGAGAGGCAATGCTACTCGAGGACGAGGAAGAGCACAAGAGGAGAGGCAAGTCTGAAGCAGATGATGGCTGGGCTTCGGTTTGAAATTTGTCATCCATGTTCATGTGGATTTTTGTTTGTTTTTTTCGGTTTGAAATTTGTCATCCATGTTCATGTGGATTTTTGTTTGTTTTTTCCTTCTCATTGTGATTCAGGCAATCTTTTTTGTGTGGCATACGGATGGATGCCCTGGTTACTATAATTTTGATTCGAAAGGGGTTGTAGCTTTTTGTATAGATCATAAACCATGCGATATATGTGTAATTCAATGAAAGACATATGCACAAATGTATACATCTAGGGACAACAATAGGTTTTTTTGATACAGTGAATATTGTGAATATTTTCAGATTATATCAAGGAAAATACAATCTATAGAGGTCTTTCAACAACTAAGCACAGGATATAAAGAAAAATAATCACAAAGAAGGAGAGATAGTACCCGGATAGTATCTCTGAAATCAGACTTAGGAGACTTCAAAACTGATCCTTCGACTCCCTCTAAATGTGACCCGAGTTAGCCCACTTAGGGCTTCTTTAATTCTGCTCCAAAGTGTCATCGATCTGAACTTAGGATTGCCTCAGATCTGTCCTATGATCTGCACTTTAAACATTGTAATCAATCTGCACTTTAAGTGTCCTTAAAGGCAGATATATGCATACTGCTGGAATTTGCACCAGCTTGAATTCACTCTATGCATCTGCACGAATTCTGCCCTAATTCGTCCTTTTAGAGCTGCTACAATTTGCTTCAATTTGCCCTTTTAGGGCTGCTGCGATTTGCTCCAATTCGCCCTTACAACCAGCCCAAATTCGCTTCTTATTTCTACCCTAGAACTCACTAATTCAAACCCTTGAATTCGTTCCTCAAGTCTGATATATTTCGCACCACAATGGTAGATGCATTTCGCACTCTTAAGAATTTGCTAATGGTGGATTTCGATTCTTGAAGGAGGAAGACATGTTATGTTTTTGATATTCTTCTTCCTTCCAAGAATCGGATATATATAAGAGCTTGGATAGAAAAGACATACCTCTCCAAG
>MU226203.1:2793670-2830853 GCA_018584345.1 Thuja plicata
TTGCTAATGGTGGATTTCGATTCTTGAAGGAGGAAGACATATGTTATGTTTTTTATATTCTTCTTCCTTCCAAGAATCGGATATATATAAGAGCTTGGATAGAAAAGACATACCTCTCCAAGGTAGCTGACTTGAGCCCTCGAGTCTTTTATTTAATAATAATAAATACCTTTTATTTATTATTATTTACAAATCGCTCTATATATATATTATTTAATTAATCAAAGGTAAGATAATAATAAATATATTTCCACAATATATTAACATTTATTATTATCTTAATTGTCCTTATTTATGCAAAGCATAATGTTGATCTTAGCCATAAAGGCCATAATATTAACAAATATGTCGGTTTCAGGGGTGGTAACTGTTTTTGGACATAGGATATTTTGACTAGTATTTTATATGTAAATTTCAAATATTTTTAATAAAAAATAACAATATTTACTGAGCAAATATATATATATATATATATATAAAAATTCCCAATTATATTATTCCCAAATATATTATTCAGCGAATAGAAAGGAATGGCTTGATGTTAATTAAGGCTTCAGAATTGAATTGGAAATCACAAAAAACATGGAAACTCATTGTATTCATTCTCAATCAAAATAACTTTTCTATGATGTTATGGAACTAAAACTTGAGTTTATTTTACATATAAAGCCTTCACAGGTTCAAAACAAAAGGCAATTTAAAAAGTGAGTTTCGTTCCCACTTTGTAAAGTCAAATATTGTATACTCATCAAATTCTAGTTGTGCTACTGATCGGGAGGGTTTCCCATTATCCCTTGCCTTTATCAACTCTCATACATTTTCTCTCTATATTTAAGAAAAATACTATTTCCCAACAATGTATCATCATATATTTGCAAGGTAATGCTTGACTAATATTTTAGTTTGGGAAATATAATTTAAAAAACTTTTGGTGGACACTGACGATAGAGCAGCACCCTTTAGACATATCTGATAAGATTTCTGCTCTATTCGGCACTCCTAATCCTTTCTACCCAGCCTCTTTTGAACTGTTCAAAATTTCAAATCCAAGCATCCTCCTAAATCAGTGGTTGCTTCTTCAACCTCCTCTCAATTATCTACCTCCAAATTGAATGCCTTTATTCCCATGTTCCACCAAGTTTTGGGGACGGGGACAACAAGGAACGAAGAGACATGTTTCCGATATGGGGCTACTTTTGGGCCATTTTTTAGGGGACAACAAGGGACAGTTGTTATAAAATAGGGGAATTTTTAAAAATATAGAGAAAATTTAAATATGCATATCATAACATTGATAAAGTATTCGTCATAGGCATTGTAGAAGCTTAATACATTTAGAAGGATTTGGAAAACTGATTCACCATTGTAGAAACTTTCATTGTCAATGTGCATACGTATTATATTAAAATTATAACAAAAATGCCCAAAGGCTCCAAATTTCAACTATGAAATGACATAAACTGTAAACAATAAACATAGAACTAGGAAAATACAATAATACATCGTTGTCCATAATCAGCAGATGGTAGGTATAAGAGTCTAAATCAAGAAGATTTGATGCCCTCACCTCCTCTTTAAACTGTTGTTCACTCCTTGACCAGCTGGTCCTCTTGCCGCTCTTCTCCTTTGCTAATGTGAAAATGAATTTCTTTTTCTTCTTTTTGGTTATTTTATGCTTAGATTAGGAATTTGTATTGTTTAGGTGTCTTTGTGAGCTTGGCCAGCCATTTTTCCCGGGAGACACCTAGCCCTAGCCGTCCAAGGAACTTCGTCGTCCCCGACCACTCTCAAAGTCATCCCAGAAACGTTTATGGGATTTTGCATGGATTAGGGACAAGCAGGGTACTTCTAAACGTCATCCCTGCATCCCTGTATTGTCCCAAATATGGGAGAGGGGGTACCAGCACAGGGTGTTCGTAAGTGATGTTTTTGGTGTGATATGAGACACTTGAGGGTTGTCATTTATGGCAATACATTTGATGTAATGACCGCTTGGAATTAAGTATAGTTTTGGAGAGACAGTCTTGAAATTGACTAAGTATAGAAACAGAAGTACAGAGTATAACAGTATTGTTTTGGACAGCGAAGATCATATATGATAGTTGATGACTTGTGAGCTTAGAGGAAGACACTTTGGGATATGTATGACCTTCAGTTAAGGTCGCTTGTGTTTTGGTGTTGATCGCAGAGAGTTATAGTGTTTTGAAAATATGCGAAGACAGTGGAACAGTGAAATAGAGCAGTTGTGATGATTGAGGGAGCATGAGATAGAATCCAAACGTGCTAAGTTGGATTGTCATTGTGAATTACCTATACTTTGGTAGTACAAGATCGCCGACGTTGTATTTACTTTTTGTATAAGTAATTATTCTACTTTGTATTGTATCTGAGAGCCGACTAAATGATGTAATACATATATATATGAAGAACATTTTGTTAAGCGAAGATGTGAAAGAGATGTTAGAGATGATTAATGGCAGATGCAAGATCAAAGGTTGACAGATATTATTGAGAGCTACAACTGGAACTATCTAAGTATTGGAGATGCTTGTTTTTGTTCATTACTGAGAACACTTTGTAACAAAAGTATTGGTTGTAAGAGCTGTAAGCTCAGTGTACCCCTAACAGGGTGTTGTATACCTTATTGAGGGTTGATATTCCTTTAACAAGGAAATGTACTATGTAATATTCAGCTCCTAACAGGGCTAGGTCTCCTAACAGGGACATTATACTTTAGTGCATGCTTGTGGGTACCATCCCCACCGGGGTTTTCCCTTGGCCAGGGTTTCCTAGACAACAAATAATGGTGTAATGAGTTGTGTGTTATTTGCTTATGTTCTTTTCATTTCAGCAATCTTATGGTTTATTTGGAATTGGTTTAAGTTTAATTTGAAGTGTTGTAATACTGATTCATCCCCCCCTCTCAGTATTACTTAATCCTAACAATTTGTATCAGAGCTATTGGCCCTTGAAAAGAAAGTTTAACAACTTAAGGGAGATCAAGATGGATTCTGTAAGTTTGGAAGAAAACTTTGAAGCAGCACTTGAAGACCTTGACAAAGCAAAAGCAGAGAATGGTGACTTGAGATTCAATTTGAGAAGAGCTGAGGGATTCATTAAGAAACTAAAAGATCAGCTTGAACTTTCCAGAAGTCAGAGACAGGATCTTATGGTTCAGATAAAAGAGGATTCAGACAATGATAATTCAAATCAGATAAAGCAACTTGAACAAGAGAATGATACTTTAAAACTTAATCATGAAACGATGACTAAAGAGATTCGACAAGAAAAGGATGCTAAAAACAAAATTGAAGAAGCTTTGAAGGATGCTAATATTCTGATGGGACAAATGAAGACTGAACTTGATCATTACAAGAACAAGTATCTGGAATTGGAGAAATATAATCAGATCATAAAAGGTGAACTTGTTGAGACAAAGAAACATATTGAGAGACTTCACATGAGCAGTGACTTGATCGATGAACAAAGGGAAAGACAGAAACCTAAAGGAGATATGACCAGTGTTGGCTTCAATGAAGCTGAATGTTCCAAGAATCAAGACGAAAAATCTGATGCGAAGACTGATGGAGAAAAACCTACTCTCGAAGAACCTAAAGAACATATCAAACCTTACAGAGGTAGATGTTTTGGATGTAACAAGTTTGGACACATGAAGAAAGATTGCAGAGGTAAAGCCCCTTTCAAACCTTTTTCTGGTTATTGCTTTAATTGTCATGCATATGGGCACAAGAAAGCAGAATGCAGGAAACCTGATCAATCTAGATACAGACAAGATAACATCAGAGGAGAATCAGCAATTAAAACCACATGTTACAAATGTAATAACCTTGGGCACATCGCAAGGTATTGTAAGTTACAGGTAAATCAGAACATATCACCTCCTATATGCTACAAATGTAACAATCCAGGGCATATAGCGAAGTTTTGCAGGTACAATAGAGAAGACAACAGAAGAGTACCACCTTCTATGGACACAAAGAAGAATGACGGTGATGCTAGTAAGAGTCTTGCAAATTACAGAAGTGAATTTGACAATTGTTTCAAGAAAGCAGAGGATAACAGCAGCAATAAGGTATGGAAAGTCAAAGCGTCTAATGAGATATTGGTTCAGGGAGAGACAGTATATGCTACTGAATCTTCGCCTGATGCTAACACTACACATCGACCTAAATGGCCGAACATGGCCTTAGAGGGAGCATTGGATGAAGACGTCAGATTATATCCAGCCCCTGATTATGAGGAGTAAGCTCATGTGAGCTTGGTTATAGTGTATGCAGACATTATGGAACCTACATCTGCGATTCGCAACATCTGAAGATACATATTTCGTGATCGCGAGATTTGTGATTGACTGGACAGTGTGCGAAGTTGAATTTATTGGCTAAAGTGCATTTTCTCACTTAGCGATGAATAAAAGACATCTGAGTTACTTATTTCTTCACCATTTGAAGAGCAGGGACCAAGGAGAGCAAAGTTTAGAGAGTATTAGACTACCAAGCAGCCACATTGCGTGATTAATCGAAGCGGAAGTTCGAAATTCAGCGTGTTTAAGGTATTTGGACTATCTACTCAAGCAGAAGTTATGGATGCACCATTGATTTATGATGTTATGGATAGACCTAGATATAAATTCAAGAAACATCCATTTAAGTCTTGTGAAGACGACCCTGAAGGAGCCTTTTCCCAAACACCATACGGTGTCTTGCACGTAGAGGATATTAGGGCATACATACATTGCAAATATGAGACATTGGGAGATGATGAGATTGCTACCGAAAAGGGAGACATGATAGGTGATGATGGTAAATTGAAGGATGAATTCAAACACCTAGACAACCTGAGCAAACGAAAATGATAGACTTGTATGAATTCAGCGAAGAAGAATAGTTCAAAATTATACTTAGCAGAGTTCATGACCAATTCATTTGGATAGGGGAGCAACCTGTAAAGATTTGTAGTCACTTGATTCATGACATAACTGGGCTAGACAACAATGGAGTTATCCATGTAGCAGAAAAGAATACAAAAAAACAAGTTGAAACCCTAACACATTCTAAATGGGACAGGCAAGCAATGACAGTGAATGACATTTTCCTTCAGGATGTAAGACTAGTTGCAATAATACTTGGATATAAGCTTTACTACAGCAGTAGACCTAATTCAGTCTCAGCATGAGTTATTATGATGGCTTATAGGATGGTAAAGGAAAACACAACATTCAATCTATGTGAGTTTCTGGCACAGCAGTTTTTAGAGAATGTGAAGTTAATCAAGAAGGATAATCTTAAGGCTTTTCGATTTGGCTCACTTCTAGTTCACATGTATATCCACATTGAGCATAAGTTCCCTAGAATGCACCCTAGAGCATGGAAAGACAGCATACCCACTGGTATTCAGATATTATAGAAGACAAAACAGCACATGGGTGGATGGAGAATTATTTGGTATGATCAAAATTCTACAGAGGCAAATGAAAGAAAGATTCAGAATTCCTGAAGAGTTGGTTGAGAGATACAAGGATACAATCTGTTTCATGGTTGAAACTGATTGCGTGTGTTTTAAGGCAGTTGTATCAAGGAAGAAATGGTGTTACCCTATGGGTTATGAAGTTAGTTCAGAAGTTCTGATTATGCAAGTTGAACATGTTTTGGCATCTGAAGTTGATACATCTGAGGAGAGATGGGGCACATACGAAGAGAAATCAGCTAAAGTTAGAGAAGAACAGACTAGAGGTATAAGGAAGAGAAAGATAGAGAAAATGGTTGATGAAATGGCAGCTAAGGCCGGAATAACTAAAGAAGAAATGAAAGATGTGAGGAAGAAGATAACAGAAAGATCTTTTGGGTTGGCAAGCACTGCTACTGCAGCCCTTCCACCTCCAGAAATTGAGTAGGTAGTTAGTCCATTTTCAATTGTGATAGATGTATCTACACCCTCACCACCACATAAGACATCACAGGAAGAGACAGCAAAGCTTGTATCTCAGAGAAACACAAGGTCCACTAAACTGGACTCGCCTCCTAAGAAGCAGAGGACGGAAGAAGAAGAGAAGAAAGTTGAAAAAGAGACCACTAATGTAAGACAATTATGGAAGCCAGATTTGAAGATGCTAGAGAAAAGAGCTATTGAGCAAGGGAAGCTTGTTTTATTGGTTAAATACTATGACAGGTATGAGGCATCTGCCAAACTAGTGATTGAAGACATAGTGATTAATCGTTTACTTGTTTTCAAGAAGAATCTATTAGAGATAGAGGGCAGGATACCTAAGGAATTGTACGGTAGACTGGAGATTAAAAAACAACTTGCACATATAGAAGATGAGGCGATTAGGAGTCAAGCTATTGAGGATATGTTGCCAGTAGTTTCTGTACGAGAGAGAGAGAGAGTACTTAATTAACTCAAACCATTGTTGAGAACTAAAGCGAGATTAGTGAAAATTATGGGCAGAAAATATGATGAAATCATAGAGGAGACTCAAAAGGCATTAGATCAGATACTTATGAGCAATATTCCTGAGAAAACTTCACCTCCTAAACCTACTATGCCTACACCTATAGGAATTGGAGAGAGCTCTAAATCAGTTGAGGCAAATGTTGAGAAAAGCGAAGTGAGTACTGACATGCAACCAGATTTCTTTGTTGCTGGTGTGTCTGTGACCCTTGACACTTCACTTGAAAAAGACCCATTTGAAGGAAATATTGATAATGCAATGGCAGATGAAGAGGAAAAACAGCAAGAGGAAGAGTAGAAAGAAGAATCGGAACAGAGAGATGAGATAGTTACAACGAAAAGAGAAGAGGCAAGAGTTGATGCAAAGCATGAAATTGACACATCCACTATTCTATTGTTGGCAAGCAAGGACAAGTCTGTAAGCACAGATGTTGACAGTATGGATGAGGATGAACTGATGAGACTATCCTTCATCGCATTCACAAAGGCAAAAGAAAGATCTGAGCAGAAAGGAGACAAAAAGGCTAAGGCAATTACTAGAGCGGTTGATACTGTGAATAAACTACTTCCAGTCCCTATTGTTTTTCAAGGAAAAGATGAAGCAGAGAATCTGAAAATGGCACTAGATGATTTTGATAGTCACTATGAGTCCTTAGTCAAGATCGTTGAAGAGAAGGCAGAGAAAAGTTATCTAGAGAAGAAGTTGAAGGAAGTATGCCAGTCTATTTCATGGGACTTGGGCATTCTGAGATCAGCTACATCAAAGGCCAAAAGTTAAGTCACACATGGAAGGATGTTATACACCTATTGTATGAACCCTATCAGACACATTCAGAATATTGAAGACATTATTGCGAAGGACAGGGCTACTCTGAATAGCATGATGGACAGTTGTGAGACCTCCTCACAATCTGTAATGGAGATGTACAGAGAGGTAACAAAGATTTTTGATAAGTTGAATGTCTTGGATATAGAGAAAGGGAGAGTAATGACAAGATTTGGTTTGCTGAAGAGTCTAATCACTCCTAAGCTGTCAATTCTTGAAGTTCATCTATCTGATATGGAGAAGACTGCAGATTCATTGACAAATTCTATGCCCACAGAGTTAAAAGCAGCAGAGACTTCATCCTATGCATTGAATGGACTAATACATGTTAGTCAGTTGTTGATAGAGTCCTGGAATGCAGAAGTGAAGATCTTGGAAGATTCCTTTCAAGATGTTCTAAAACTGGTGAGCAAGCACTGAATTCTACATTTTTGTAAATTTTGGATACACCTTTGCCATTGTTGTCAAAGGGGGAGAAGAGAAGAAAAATGAGAAAATGAGAAAAGAAGAAAAGAAGAGGAAAAGAGAGAACAGTTAATTGGGACACTTAGACATTTTTCGCTAAGTGTTGCCATCAATGCCAAAGGGAGAGATTGTTGGCAAGTGATGTTTTTGGTGTGATATGAGACACTTGAGGGTTGTCATTTATGGCAACACATCTATGGTAATGACCACTTGGAGTTAAGTACAGTTTTGGAGAGACAGTCTTGAAATTGACTAAGTATAGAAACAGAAGTACAGAGTATAACAGTATTGTTTTGGACTGCGAAGATCATATATGATAGTTGATGACTTGCGAGCTTAGAGGAAGACACTTTGGGATATGTATGACCTTCAATTAAGGTCGCTTGTGTTTTGGCGTTGATCGCAGAGTTAGAGTGTTTTGAAGATATGCGAAGACAGTGGAACAATGAAACAGAGCAGCTGAACAGTCACGATGATTGAGGGAGCATGAGATAGAATCCAAACGTGCTAAGTTGGATTGTCATTGTGAATTACCTATACTTTGGTAGTACAAGATCGCCGACATTGTATTTACTTTTTATATAAGTAATTATTCTATTTTGTATTGTATCTGAGAGCCGACTAAATGATGTAATACATATATATATGAAGAACATTTTGTTAAGCAAAGATGTGAAAGAGATGTTAGAGATGATTAATGGCAGATGCGAGATCAGAGGTTGACAGATATTATTGAGAGCTACAACTGGAACTATCTAAGTATTGGAGATGCTTGTTTTTGTTCATTACTGAGAACACTTTGTAACAGAAGTATTGGTTGTAAGAGTTGTAAGCTCAATGTACTCCTAATAGGGTGTCGTATACCTTTAACAGGGTTGATATTCCTTTAACAAGGAAATTTACTATGTAATGTTCAGCTCCTAACAAGGCTAGGTCTCCTAACAGGGACATTATACTTTAGTGCATGCTTGTGGGTACCATCCCCACCGGGCTTTTCCCTTGGCCAGGGTTTCCTCGACAACAAATAATGGTGTAATGAGTTGTGTTATTTGCTTATGTTCTTTTCATTTCAGCAATCTTATGGTTTATTTGGAATTGGTTTAAGTTTAAGTTAAAGTATTGTAATATTGATTCGCCCCCTCTCTCAGTATTACTTAATCCTAACACAGGGGACACGTCTCCATGGAGCATAGCTTCATTCCAGAACTAGATGATGCCCCTCTAGCAAAACTTCTTCCTTACTACCACCAACACTCAATCCTCGCTCTCTCCTCCAATGCTTTGATTCACCATTTCTTTATGCTTTGCCCAAGTCCCATTGACGGGGAAGTGAATAACAGACTCTTGGGCTGTTTGTATGTGCATGACTACTTTCTCATTATTTTTTTACTCAAGTGAAGAAAGTGACTCAATCTTCCAAGGCACACCTTGGTTTATGGACTCCACACCCCCTATTTGTCTGCCATTGGACAACACTTTCAATTGTCAGGTGGACACATCAAAAGAGATCTTGATCTAGGTAAGGCTTCCCTTCCTCCGTTTGCACCTTCGAATAAACCAATTCTTTAACAAATAGGTAATTAAACAGATAAATTTATTGATTTGATTCCTCCTAAAGCCCATAATGCCTTTTGCACTAGGATGTGTTCAAGTCAAACTTAAAAAAGGGCTCCCTCAAGCAATAAGAATTGAATTATGAACGTATTCCCTTCAAATGTCTCATGCATCACACCTGTGGGCACTTTTCCAAGAATTACTCTAATAAATTGGCATATGTTCAGCAACCTAAGAACCACAAAGAAGACGATTTTATTCCTACCCAGAACAGAAGGAACAAATGATCTAGAAGCAAGCACCCCAACGAAAAGAGAGCTTAATACTCCACTATCTGAAGATTCTAACCCCTTTCAAATTCTTGACTCAAACCATGCAGCCAATCCTAACTAGGAGGT
Organism: Thuja plicata; assembly: GCA_018584345.1. Classification (NCBI taxonomy): domain Eukaryota; kingdom Viridiplantae; phylum Streptophyta; class Pinopsida; order Cupressales; family Cupressaceae; genus Thuja; species Thuja plicata. The sequence continues at coordinate 2,803,385 of MU226203.1, forward strand.
TAATCTAGTTACTAAAGATCTTGATGACTTGGGGGTCGAATCTTCCCATCGACACTCCCAATAAGGGTATTTATGGTGGTGAATCTTGCACCACTTTGGTGGATACTTAGCAAGATAGTGACTCTAAACTTATAGACGAAGGCCCTATCCCAAGATTGATCACTAATTACCCTCACACAAGATTTGTTGCTAGAGTGGGCAAGAAATTGAAATGTAGGAAAATGGAGTCTAGCCTAAGAATGCCAATAAAGATTGTCATGCCAAATCATAATATGTCAGTGACACAGAGCAGAAATAATTTAGATGATTTCTTTATGTATGGTTGATTGGACCATGATAGTCAAGGCTTTAAATTATATCCTTGTAAACAAGGCCTATGCACAACAGCCTGATCAGGAGGGTCTTCAAACCCCATTGCATGATGCCAATAACGACTGCCTTTCCAAATCACAAAGTGCCAATGGCACAAAGCAGCACCAATTTTGATGATTTTTTAATTGCTTCATTGGGAAATAGATCTCAACCATTCATTTTCAACAATTGAAATCATTTCTTGAAGCCTTTTCAACCAAATCTGCTTACCTTGAGTACAATTATTGGCATTGCAATTAAAACCACCAAAAGCCATAGGCTACTACAAGATCTATAAAAGGAACTATGTCCTATTGTAAAAGCAAATGACTGAGCACTCCACACAAGCCCTTCAAAATTCATTCGCGTGGGAAGGAAAGCAAATGAGAGCTAGAAAGAAGCAATGGGTAATGCAGAACTTGGGCAATCAGAAGATAGTTTGAGGCCTAACTTTGTTAGAATTATAATTTGTGTTGTCATTGATGTCAACCTCTAGTGTGGCATTAATGTAAGCTTGTTGAGAACAAATGGAATATTGTTAAGAAGATGGAAGGTTGCTGAGACTAAGAAGAAGGTTGCTGAGACTGAGAAGAGGTTGCTGAGAAAGAAAATGGAAGGTTGCTAAGACTGAGAAGAGGTTGTTGAGACATTGATTGATGAAGAAGAATTGAGAAATAATGACTTAGAAAGATTGTGACTTATTTGGATGAAATACAGAAGTATGACATACAAGAACATGCAAGAAAGAGTATTTGAAAATCTTATTGAAGAATGCTTTGAGTACTTGTGGCTCTGGACTTAATGACTAGCTACTGTGAATATTGCACTATCATGTGTGCAGGTCCCCAACTGATTATTTGACAAAGATTTGATCCATTGTTTGGATGACAATAAGGTTGGTTGTCAGGATGGTTTGGACAAGCTCAGAGAATGGCTTGCATTGCTCTGCAATGGGATTTCAAGGTATGTGGTTTGGTGGACTTGGTCAAATGGTTTGTGCAATGTTTCAGTTCTGATATCTTTTGACGATTTGCTCTGCAAGTGTAGATTTGTTGTCACATGCGTTATTTTGTTGTCTGTGTTGGCTTTAGGCTGACTCAGCTGTTTGTGGTGACTTGATTTGAGGATTTTGGATCCGGATATTGGTCAAGGGAAGTGCTAAGAGACTTGAGATCATGGCATGTCATGCTTCAGATCGCGCTACATGCTTTAGAGAGTGTTTTGGGCCGACTGGTAACTTGTTTTTAATGCATTTCACACATTCACTTTTGAGTCCGGCTTTCGAAGGAGTTGCAATGCATATGGATGAATTATATTATTTGGAAAGGAACTTTTATGATGCATTTGGGTCCTCCTTATCTCTTGGGGTGGACCGCATTGAGTATTTTGTTCAAGGTGGCCGACTTTGTATTGATAATGCATATATTTTTATGGCCGACCTTGCTGATGCTTCCAATGGACAAATCTCTATATATTTTGGTGGAAAGAAATTAAAATGAGTATTAGTGAATGTGAGGTTGTTGCGAAGAGTGTATGATTAAAATGCGAAGGCAATTTTATGCGAACAAGGCAGAACTAATGTGCATATTGCCGAATCAGACTGGAAGGTCACTACAGCAAATCAGGAGGTTCAGTTTTTCATTTATCGCTAAATCAGTGAGTTACTACTAAAATCTATATTTTGTTCATTGAGGATTAGTGTAATCCTTGGTAGCACACCTAAATTGGTAGGGACGGTGAGTTCCTTGGCTTCTGGCCTAAAACATTGTAATCAGATATTTGGATATAGTGAGTGCATTTCTCACCATGGTTTTTCCCATCTTGGGTTTTCCACGTAAATTTGGTGTTCATGTGTGTATGTAATCATTACTTTATTTTCTACAGATTATTGGTTGGATTAATTAAGATTTGAGATAAAATTATTAAAGTTTTAGTAGTGTTGATTCANGTGTTGATTCCCCCCCCCCCCCCCCCTCTTAGCAACTAGTTGTGTTCAACAATTAGCGCTCGCGGGAAGACTAGCCCATCAAAATTGGTACTAAGAAGCCTATATTCATGCGGTTACCAAGAGGATGAGCATGCTCCATGATCAATATCAAGGAGCTCACCAACTCAAGCTTCTTGATCATCAATCAGGTGATATATAGTATTATAAGCATTCAAAATGTTACATGTACAAGTATTATAACAAATTTATCTATAGTAAACACAAAAATTGTTATAAAAGGGCATGTGAGTGTAAGTATGATAACATATACGCATGCTTCTGCACATACATGTTCACAAAATCATATGAAACTATATATTGTTTGGATTATAATATTTGTCCATAAATTTAAGATCAGATCTAATATAATGATAACAATTATCAGATCCTATCAAATGAGCTTAACAAACAAATTAATACATCAGCTAATCTAATAGAAAATTCAACACAAATGCTAATCTAAGAAGCTGAAACACAAGACACAAGAGGTACTCTGGGAAAACCTCCCTCTTGGAGGTGAAAAACCCAGCAACAATAAGATGATTGCTCTTTAGAAAATAACAACTCACAGTACAATTAAGATTTGCTGAGGATCCCCGATCCACGAAGCAAATCCTAGTAATAGCTGGCTTTACTTGTATGGTTGCTTTCAGAACATAATTGCTGCTTCACAGATGCATCCGAGACATTTACTTTGCACCTGTAGATCTCAGACTGTATAGTCGCTGACAGTGAACATAGTATCAACTTCACTGGAGGTAGTAGTGTATATTCTAGTGTGCTGAGGATGTCACAGTGAGTATTTCGCTGTATTTAAATCACAGATGTTATGTACTCTTGCTGTAGGTGGATATCACTGAGAATGTCACCTAGTATGCTGAGCAAAACACCATGTATATATTAATCGCTGATCACAGGTATCTACTATCAGTTTCATTGAGTATGCCATGCCCAGATTGCAGATTGGAATGCATATATATATTATTTGACGACTGTAATATCAACTTTGCTGAAGGTAGATGGAGATATTGCTGAGTATGGATATTGAGGTTTCGCTGGAAGAAGATCGCAGCAAATTATGTATGTCTTGCATTATAGAATGAAATATCGTGCTTCCTTCTATATGAGAGTATCTCATATTATCTTGCCGAGTTGGCTATGCTATTAAGCCATATGCCACATGAATTTGGCGCCAACATGAAATTCATATAAAGGAGCGAATGGGACCAGCCCATTATAGATCTAATTTTATAAACTCAATGTATTAAAATACAAAAGGGGCCCGATTTTAATTCTCCAATTAAAATAATAAATTATTTAATTTTCCAATTAAATAATTAATCTCACAATAAATAAATTATTTATTTAATTCTCCCAATTAAATAAATAATTAATCCATTCATAGATAATATTATTTAATTCTCCAATTACATAAATTATTTAATTCTCCTTAATTAAATAATTAATGTATTATTTAATTCTCCCAATTAAATAATTAATTCAATATTTTAATTCTCCTAATTAAAATAATGTGAAGCTAGAATCTGATCGAGACCAAACATTAACAGATTCACCCCCCCCCCCCCCTCTTAGCACCTAGTTGTGTTCAACAATTAGTGCTCGCGGGAAGACTAGCCCATCAAAATTGGTACTAAGAAGCGATGAGCATGCTCCATGATCAATATCAAGGTGTTCACCAACTCAAGCTTCTTGATCATCAATCAGGTGATATATAGAATTATAAGTATTCAAAATGTTACATGTACAAGTATTATAACAAATTTATCTATAGTAAACACAAAAATTGCTATAAAAGGGCATGCGAGTGTAAGTATGATAACATATACGCATGCTTCTACACATACATGTTCACAAAATCATATGAAACTATATATTGTTTGGATTATAATATTTGTGCGTGGACATGTACTTACAATGGGAATACGATTTCAGCTCAGGCGAAATGATAGGCGCACACTGGAGAGCGATGGTGGATAGTACGCGGGTCTACATTAGGGCTCCCATGCCCTAGCCACGTGGGTTCTGCGTTCTAGCCTTCTTACAGTGAATAGGGTTGATGGGAGGGGGAATTGTTTTGCGAGGGGGTGTCAATTTGGGTATTTTGAGGGTTTTTTTGTAGACAACTGAGGAGTGGACTTGGGAGGCTCAATTAGGTGTGGGTGTTTGTTATTTTTAGTTTCTTGGTGCAGATTTCGTTGCATGCAAATTATTGTGGTGTGGGTTTAAGGTACTAATCAAGAAGGTTTAATTTTTGCCTTCATGGAAAATATTGGTGTCTCTAAAAAACAAAACTCCCCCTTCAAAGATAATGCGTTAGGGGGAATTTCAGCTTCTTTCATTCATGAGAATCTTGTTTTTGGCTCGTTTAGAGCAAGTATGGGTGAGACTTCCTTTCAAATGGAGAGTTTTAGGGCTACAAAGGTTAATGTATGCCTTGCAAGGAGCAAGATTAGACCAATCCTAGTGATCCAACTTGATTCAGTGGAAGAAGATATTAATTATCTTTCTAATCATACCTTGATCTACAAGTTTATGAGGATTAGGGTGTCCCTGCCCTTCTTGGACTAGTAGGCTCGCCGCACATGGAATCCAGAGAGGAAAATGGAAGTGTTGTTGGCTGCTAATGGCTATTTTTTGGCAATTTTCTCGTGCTTGTCAAATAGGAACAAGGCTTTTGAAGGGGGGGCCTATTTCTACAATCAAGTTGGTCCCTCAAACCATGGCATTTTGGATCTACAAGTTTATGAGGATTAGGGTGTCTCTGCCCTTCTTGGAGTAGTGGGCTCGCCGCACATGGAATCCAGAGAGGGAAATGGAAGTGTTGTTGGCTGTTAATGGCTATCTTTTGGCAATTTTCTCGTGCATGTCAAATAGGAACAAGGCTTTTGAAGCGGGGGCCTATTTCTACAATCAAGTTGGTCCCTCAAACCATGGCAATCCTACTAAAGAGCCTCCATTGAGGGTTCTTGTATGGGTGAGGCTTTTGTGGTTTCCACTGGAATTTTGGCAAGAGGACATCTTCACTTTAGTTGCAGCACAATTGAGAAAGCTAGTGGGTCCTTCGCGACAGACTATGGAAAAAAGGTAATCACCTATGCTCATGTTTGTGCTGAAATTGATTTGAGCAAGTCATTATCGGATTCCTCGGAAATCCATTTGGGATCAAACTCATGGATCCATGAGCTTGATTATGAAACTTTTTTCTTTTCGTTGTCGAATCTGGCATGAATATGGACATTTGCAACGGATGTGCCCTAAATCTTGATGAAGGGTACTCCCCTTATGCCACCAAACACACAACAAAACAAGGAAATTAACAGAAAAATTGCAAGAACAGAACAATGGTAAGAACAAAAACACATGCTCACTATTATCTTCAATGAAATGACATTACAATATTCAGAAAAGTAACATGCTACAGCCACATGGGCATTTTCATTACAATAATCTGAAAGCCAGAGCCACAATCTACCCTTCTAGAACTAAGCCCTAAAACCCCCTATTTCCCTATATATAAGTAGCACAATTAACCGCCTTAGAAGATTCTAGAAAGTGAAATTTTCCCATTTTGGCGCCTAGTGGTTCAATTTCCCGCCTTAAGTGATTTTCTCCCTCTTCCTTTTGTATTGAAACTTGAGTCCTGATGGCACAACTTCCGAAAACCATAACTTGTGAATCGTTGAGTCAATCAGCTATTATAACCCCATTTCGAAAACCTCTCGTGGCACTCTATGGCCTTTAGTTGACCAATTGTCAACCGATCAAAGTTTGACCCCCTTTCGGAGCCTCTAAGGCCTTCAAAACTCAGTTCAAAGTTTTTGTACCACCCCGTCGAGACAGTAAATTCAATATCTTCAAAACCAGACTTGATCTTGCCATGAAACTTTATTGGCAGGCTTATATATCCAAAATGAACCTCCAGGGAAGCAATTGGAACAATCTGTGCTCAAATGAACAACTTAGTAAAAAAATAGTAACCCTGCCCAGAGTTGCCCTTATTGAAAAACTAGACAATATTTTTGGGTGATGCAAGATTGCTCTTACACCCTGACGCTCTTGCATCAAATCGAAACCTACAGGGACTTCTAGAAGTGTATCGGCTAGTTCAACTCCTAAATAGGATAAAGGGAAGGCTCCTCTGGTTGTGGACAAGGAAGGCTTCATCTCGATTAAAACTTGTAATAAAGGAAGAGGTCTGAAGAGAACCCTACATGACAAGCAGTCTAATGAGGTTTTCAACAAATTTGATGCTTTCGATGACCTAGATCAGTTTGATGGGGCTATTGCGAATCAGCCTATGGGTCAGGAACTTTTGGATATAGAGGACCCAGATGGGGAGCGAGGTAATATTACTCAGGCTGATCCACAAGAGTATGTTTTAGGTGTGCAAATGGACACAGATGTATCTCTAGGGGTCACAGGTGAATTGGGGGTAAGTGGAGGTAATGAGATTAAAGAAGGTTTAAGTCTCATGTGCACTGGATCTACTGTAGAGAAAGATTTACAAGAGGGCAGTAAAAGTAAGGGCACCCCACCTGTGTTGGGAATCCATCAAAAAGCCCTCAAAAAAAGGCATTCCGGAGAAGACTCATAATGTGGGTAGGAAGAATGATCAAGAAAAGGTGAAGCTAGGAGGTAAGACTTTAGTGGAGTCCAAATTGGTGAAGACCATTGACTCCCACTTTTCTCCATCCCAAAAAGATTGTCCTTTCATGGAATGTAAGGGGGGTGAATAATGTTGAAAATATGAATCAGAAGTATGCAAATAAAACAGTAAAAACAACAGCAATAGAATAATAGAACAATGCTCAGAATTATCCTGGGAAAACCCTCCTCACCGAGGGTGAAAAACCCAGCCCACCAAAATTGAAGATTCTTTATTATGATCACAAAAGTCTGAATACAATATTCAGAAATTCTGAGTCTCTTAACTTATACAAAATGAGAACTCAGATTTTATTCTCAATCACAATAATGCTGAAGACGCAAAGCACAATGACTTTATTATTTCAAGAATACGATCTTCATATTCTAATTGAACACACACGGCATCTTCAAATATGATAAACATATATAAAAGTCTCTTCTTTCTGAGAAAGATGGCATAAACATAATAACCAACTCTTGGCAAAACTAAACCGAAGAACAACAAAAGTATATCATAATATATGAAATGATTCTTTTTCATCAAAGACGGAGGAAACATGAACCATCAAAGAAGGAAATGAAAGGTTTCTTTTAACTGCGGGACTCTTGAAAGACAACAAACGGCTTCTTGAATATTCACGTGAGAGACTCTTCCAAATACGCGGAAGTCTAGAAGGCCATATGATAAATAAACAAACCAATTGAAGTGCTGAAGCTTCTCACATATGAAGACCATCGGGTCAAGAATGATAAGAATATAAGATTAATATCAGCGGTACAAATAACATGATATGCCAACCACATAATCTAGGTGCAAGGAACCATGACACAAACAAAGCATCAACAGAAACGGCATTGCAGAGAAGACTCATAAGGTGGGTAGGAAGAATGATCAAGAAAAGGTGAAGCTAGCAGGTAAGACTTTAGTGGAATCCAAATCAGTGAAGACCATTGACTCCCACTTTTCTCCATCCCAAAAAGATTGTCCTTTCATGGAATGTAAGGGGGGTGAATAACATCCCTAGACAAAAGACTATTCAAGAGTTGATTGTTTCTTATTCTCCTAATGTGGTCTTTGTTCAGGAAACTAAGTTATCTATTGATAATATGTTCAATAAGGCGCCAAAAATTTGGCCTCAAAGTCATTGTCAATGCATTGGGGCTCAGGGCAGTTCTAGGGGTATGGCTTTCTTGTGGGATCCACATAAGATTGTCCCACTCTAGTGGGTTTCTAGCAGGTCTTCTATCTCTTTGGCGGCCACAAGCTATGAACCTAGTGAGAGCCTTCTTTTTACTAATGTTTATTCACCAATTGACCTTATGGGGAAGTCATTGCTTTGATCACATATTAGATTTTGTTTGTCCTCTTGCTCCTCTATTTCCCTAGATTTTGGCCAGAGATTTTAATGCAATCTCAAGTTTGGAAGAGAAATGGGGGGAAATTCCCAGGTTGGCTCCTTCTACAAGGCTTCTAAGGAACAATATTGAGTTTTTGAAGGTAGTGGATGTTAAACCCACCAATGGTTTGTTTACTTGGAATAATAGAAGATGTGGAGTAGAGGCAATAGCTGAGAAATTGGACAGATTTTTGGTCTCTTGCTTTTGGATGGAGGATAGTTGGAATACTAGTTTGGAGATTTTGGACTAGAGAGGATCCGACCATTGGCCAATCAAGTTCTCTGCTACTAAGTTTCGAGTGTCAAAGAATCCCTCTTTTAAGCTTCGGCTTGTGTGGCTTCGGGAACCTTCCCTTCATGATCTCATGCTAGACTGGTGGAATGAGGGGAAACCTGCTTATGGTACTGCAATGTATTCCTTTGTCAAGCAATTGCAATTTATTAAGTGTGAGTTGAAAAGGTGGAATGGGATGAGCTTTGGTAATATCTTCCTAACAAAAAGGAATGCTTGATCTCGAGTTGATTCTATTACCCGCCAAATTAGGGATCAAGGTTTATCTGAAGCTTTATACAGGGAAGAAGTTGCAGCAGTGAAAGAACTGGAGGAATGGATACTTCGGGAGAAGATTTATTGGAAGCAAAAGGTACAAGTGGATTGGCTACTGGAAGGTGACAGAAACACAAAGTTTTTCCATAATACAGTCAAAGATGGAAGGCAAGGGAGTTCAATTACTTCTATCATTTCCTCGGAGGGAATTCTTCTATCCTCTCATAGGGAGATTACTCAGGAAGCCACTAGATTCTTTGTAAATTTGTTTACAGAGGATGCTACACCTACCAATGAGGACGAAGGGTTTGTGCGTGAATGTGTTCCTTGTTAATGTTTTAAACCAAAATATAACAAAGCAAATAGCAAATATCCAAAAACAACAAGAACACCAGAGATACCCTGGGAAAACCCTCCTTCTCGAGGGAAAAACCCAGCCACACCAAAGAATACTATTTTATTAAATAATAATTATAGTCCAGATACAAAGCTTGAATACTTAGACTGCACACTTCTAAAGGATCACCACACTATTTTCTCCTTAGAATAATAATGACTCAGATCCCAAAAAACTCACATAGACCAATAAATGTATTCACTCAACACTGAATGCATAGAATGATAACGATAGACTAAAACGGAATAATTACTATAGACTACTCCAATGATCTCCTATAGAAAAACTCATAATATACTCAGCAAATACACAAACTAATGTCTACTGAACGTCTCCTGCAATGATCGACTCTCCAGAATAATACACGGTAGATAGATATCACCAAGACATAGACTACACCAGTCCCCCCATCTCAATGCTGGTCAATTGTCTCTGTAAAACGTAACCAAAGATTGAAAGATGAAGTGATACGAAGTCTCGACGCTAACAGGAGGCCCTTTTGATTCACAACTGGTGACACTAATGTGAGTAGATTCCCACGACAGGCACGTATGGAACAGTTACTCAAGACCCTTCGAATTCCAACAGCTACGCTAAAATGAGGCTCTTCCATTTCCAACTGTTACGCAAAACTCTTTGTTTGCTAAAAACCACGCTCAATAAGACTCTTTGATAATAAATGCACGGACATATCCCTTTGATTGGCGGTATCATGCACGGACATGTCCCTTTCATTGTCGATGATACCCAAGAACATGTCTCTTCAATCATTCTAAAGTTCTCCCGATCATACAAAAGCTTCATTGAATAATCAGACTGATTAATTAAAGACTCTTTGCAGTCTCTTTATACCTGATCATGAGAAGAAAACATGGATCGCTGAATATTGGCATCGCAATCATACCACTTGTATGTTGATGAAGTCATCGCAAGTAAGAAAATGTCTCCTATAGCTACAAACTCTAACATTTCTCCATAGTTTCCAATGAGATGAATGAGGATCATATTCAGCTTATATCATTAAATGAAGTTGAAGTAGTAGTATTTGGCATGAAGAAGGGTAATGCTTTAGGGCCGAATGGCTTCCCTATAGAATTTTATCAAGAATTTTGGGAAATTATTAAGCTAGATCTCTTTGAGGTAGTGCATAAATCATTCAAGAACAAACAGATGCTCAAATCTTTGAATGCTACATTTCTTGTGCTTATTCCCAAAAAGGAAGGAAGCAAATTCGTTGTACTCTTTTAGACCTATAGCTCTGTCCAATGTGGTTTACAAAATAATCACAAAGTTGATCGTAGAAAGGCTTAAGTTGTGGCTAAACAAATTAATCTCCGAAGAGCAAGGGGTTTTGTTTTTGGAAGACAAATTTTGGACAGGATTATAATAGCAACAGCAATTGTGCATTCTATGGTAGTCTTTGAGGAGAAGGCTATGCTCATAAAATTGGACATGGCTAGAGCTTATGATAGAGTCAAATGGAACTTTTTGCAAAAAGTGCTCATTGCCTTCGGTTTTGGATTTGAATGGATCAGTTGGGTGATGAGTTGCATCATAGTGAGCCAAGAGAGATATTTGGTGCTTCGAGAGGTCTTCGACAAGGTGATCCCCTCTACTCGTACCTTTTCATCTTAATGGTTGAAGGATTAGGAAGATTTATAAAATCCCGAGTCAGACAGGGTCTGATACAGAGTTTGAATTGGGGTCGCAGTATTCCTTCTTCTACTCACCTTCAATTTGTGGATGATACTGATCTAATGGGTGTTGCCAAAATCAATGAGGCCGCCAACTTCAAAAAAGGTCTGGATATTTATTTGAAAGCCTCATGACAAAAGATTAATGAAGGGAAATCTTCTTTCTTCTTTTCTAATACTCTTGCTCTTATTCAAGCCATGATTGCTCGAATTCTAAGGTTCCAAATTGGTGCACTTTCCTTTGTCTATCTTGGAGTTCCTCTTTCAGCTAGTCGCTTACCTAGGGGCTCTAGCAGGATATTTTGGATAAGTTTCGGTGTAAGGTTAGTCATTGAACTAATAGATGGCTCTCAACTATTGGCAAGGTGGCTCTCAACTATTGGCAAGGTCTCTTGAAGTCAGTGGTCCAGGCGCTCCCTGTTTACAGGTGTTTTGTATAGATAGCTCATACAAGCTTTATTAAGGAATTTGATGCCCATTCCAGAGACCTCTTACAGATAGGTAACTTACTATCCTCAAAGTAGAGATTGGCTAAATGGGATTCTGTGTATAGATCAAAGCAGGATGGTGGTCTTGGTTTACAATAGGCAAGAATGAATGGTCATGCTTTGGTTGCTAAGCTCTTCTCGAGATGGTGCATCAACCGAGATCAAAGATGGCCTGAAATCCTCAATATAAAATATTGGGGGGAGTGCAAGAAAAGGAAGTTCCCCGGTATGATCTACAAGGAATTAAATCCATGATCTGGCATACTCTCAAAAGAGGAACACGGTTAGTAAAGCAAGGTCTATTTTGGATCCGTAATAAGGGTGTTGAAGCTATGCTCTGGAAGGACTCTTGGGATGGATTCCCTCCTATTCTCTCCTGATTTCCCCATTTGTAGTCTCTTTGCAATAACTTTCTTGAAGCTGGATAGAGCAAAGTTGAGGATTTTAAAGTTGCTATGAACTTGGGGCAACGACAAATGGCTAGATGAAAAGAACCACATGAGTAGCCTCTTGGAGGTTCAGTAGAGGAAAAGGATCTTGCTGGAATCTTGGTTGGTAGAATGTGTAACTCACTCAATGGAGCGGATATTCTTGCTTGGGGCCCTAAGTTGAAGGGTAAGTTTTCGGTAGCTTTGGGGTACCAGGAACTAGATAGGGCTGGCTTTAGGCAGGGCAAATGCGCCTTGGGGGAAGCAAGTTTGGAACTGTATGGATTGGCCTAAGCATAATTTTTTCTTGTGGTTAGTTGTTCAGAACAGATGTCTCACCCGAGAGAATCTTAGGAAAAGAGGGTTTCAAGGCCCTTCTATTTGTGTTTTATGTAGAAAAAGTGAGACTAGCCCTCGTCTCTTTTTCCAGTGCTCTTTCACTAGGGAAATATGGCATTGGTGGTGGGGAGTTTGGAAGCATGCTTATGTTCATATCAACTATTTGGTGGCTTGAAAAAAACCAAAGGATTTTTCAAGATACGAGGATGTCAGTGGAGCAAGTGTGGTTGCATGTTACACATATGATACTGGAAACTCTAATGGCTAAGCGTGATCTTTCTGAGATAGTAGACCCTGAGGATTTGCAAGTAGTCCAAAACTTACAGATTTTTGGTGTGACTTTTAGAAATCGTCTATTCAGGAGGCAATAGGTAAGGTGTAGAAATGCTAAACAGAAGGTTCAATGGGATGATAAGTGGTCTCCTCCACCTCTAGGAACCCTCAAGGTCAATATTGATGGGTCTTCTAGAGGAAATTTGGGGCATGCAGGAGTTGGAGTTGGTAGGGATAGCTTTGGTAATGTTATTTTCTTATTCTCAGTGTATAAGGGCCATCAGATCAATAATTACATAGAGGCTCTTGTTGTTCTCTTAGCTCTTGAAAGAGGTTGTGCTCTTGGATGGAGCAAGATAATTTGTGAGTCTGACTCCCAAGTTGTTGTGGATGTGTTGAACAGATAGAGGATGGATGATGTTGATTGGCATTTGGTTGTGGTGGGCCGACAGATTCTCGGTTGGAGAAACTCCTTGGAGTTTGTTTCCTTTCGTTATGTTCCCCAGAAGTGGAATAGGGCAGCGAATTGTTTGGCCAAGTGGGCCTTAGAAGGATTGGGTGGTTGGAATGTTACAAACTGGGGTCAATTGCCCCCGGAGCATACTCAGGATTTGGAGACGATTGTTAGAGAGAACAAAGTGGGTTAGTTCTGACCCTTTAGGGGTCGCTCTTTGTTAATGCTTCTAGTTTTGTTCTCCCCTCTGGGCTTGCAAGCCCTTTGATATGTACTATTATTCTTGAATCAATAAATTTTTTACCCTTTTTCCAAATTTAAAAAGAAAAGAAAAAAACAATGGGAATACCATACAAACTTGTGTATGTACCATGTATATTTCTATACACCATGTCAAGAGCTATTGGCTGGGTTATGTCAACTTATACACTAAAACATATTGAATTGAGCACCAAAATAACATATTTGAGGGCAAGACAAAAATAAGTGTACAATAGTGACTTAAAACATCATCCAGTTTGAAAATTTATAGAATTTGAAATAAGAAAATGAGAGACTTAAACTAGAGAGCTCTAACAATCCCCCTATCATCTCAAACACATGATATATAGTCTATCCTATTTTTAGAAGGAAATAAATTTTACTTGACCATTTGACCGAAAAAATGTATGATTTCTATGGGTGCCATGTAAATAGAGTGGAGAAGATTGCCAACTCTAATATATTTTTATAATACATATGTGCAAACAAGTACTTACTGCTAGAAAATTATACAAACTTGTATATGTATTATCTACACGATATATCCAAAGGCGCGTGTATGTATATACATACACAAAAGCGTATTTATATATCAAGCATAACACGCACTTAACTTGGTATTAAGTTCAATTCAATTGGACTACAGAAAAGAGCAGCGTAAATAGAGCAGAGAAAAATAGCTCGTATGCACTTTTCTCCCCCACTATATTGTTATAGTATTCATAAATGGACAAATACTCACTTTAGGCATATTATACAAACTTGTGTATGCATTATATTATTTATGTCGGGTATGTATACAAATATATACACACAAAAGTGCATATACAACAAACATCACATGAACTTAACTTATTGTTGAGTTCAATTCAATTTTATGACAAAAAGGGCAAGTTAAAATGAAAGATATATGCGGTGGTCCAAGGGGTTGAGCTCTATTGATTAAAATATTGGGTCCTCATTGTAAAAATCCAAGTTCAAATTTTTGAAGGAGTGTCTACTGTGGAATTCTAAGTTGTGACTCTTGATCTTCTATTGTTAATTTGTAGTATGGATGGAATGTGTGTGTGTGAGAGTTGGAATTTGATGCTCCAACAGTTAAAGAGTTAGAATAAGAATCGAAAAGGATTTGTAGATCTGTTTGAGTTAGTTGTCAATAGTCTCCTGAAAAGTGTTGATTAGTTTTAGTTAGTTGTCAATCATATCTAGTTTGTTGTCATTTCTATTAGCATAATTATAGGATCTTGTTGAAGTCAAATGACTCTAATACCATATAAAAAACAAAGATATTATACTAAAAGAAAAATAGAACAACAAAAGTAAAACCAAGAAAAAATAGGAACTCGCAGCTTATTATTCATTACCAGAGTAAAAATTTGTTTAGTGTGTGCTTAAGAAGACCTTTTGTACTGCTGGAATAAGTTAGAGATGAAGCTATCAAGGAGATGAGGCCTAAAGAAGAACCACCAGATCTTGGTGGTGGTGGTGATTTCATTGAAGACGAGACAATTATTCTATTTTGAATAGGTTAACGCTTTGAAGATAGGAAAGGATGCAGTAGAAGCTAGTTAGATGCTCAATAGTCTGAGGTGCTCATGGATCGGAGAAACTATACCTCATTGAGATTATGAGACACACATGTGAGGATTGGTGTCCAATAGTTCAGGGAGATCTGGAAAATCTGGAAGTTTAACATCATACCTTTATGAGGGTTATGAGGCATTTCATGTGCAAATGATGTCCAATGGTGTTGGAGGCTTGGATGATAGCTGCATGACTATACCAGCGATTGGGAGCAGATTGAAATATCTTACTGATCAAAGAATTGTCTTCAAACAAAAGAATATGCATAATGTATTTTGTATTAATCTAAGTTGTATGTCAATGTAATGTTGTAGCATTAAGAGGGGTTGTTGGAATTTAATGCTCCAACAGTTGAGTTAGAATAGGAATCAAAGAGGATTTGTAGATCTGTTTGAGTTAGCTGTCAATAGTCTCCAGTAAAGTGTCAATTAGTTTTAGTTAATTGTCAATCATATCTAGTTTGTTGTCATTCCTATTAGCATAATTATAGGATCTTGTTGAAGTCAAATGACTCTATATATTTGTATTCTCGGGTGATGAATAATAAGCTGTGAGTTCTTATTTTTTCTTGGTTTTACTTATACTGTTCTATTTTCCTTTTAGTATAGTATCAAGAATCATTATATATATATATATATATATATATATATATATATATATATATATATAATGATTCTTGATATTCTACTATTAACTTCTAAAATAGATATCTAAATTGTTATATAATATTAATGCTCATAAGAAACTAAATATTAATCTTCTAATACTGTAGGAAACTACGCATTAGTCTCATCAATACTTGTAGGACCTAAATTGTATCATCACTTGTAACTAATTGCTCTCATGAACCATATTTGTAAACTTTTTCAATAACAAAAAAAACATACCTGCAGTGGTGGACTTGCCCACTCCCCCTTTCCCAGAGGCAACGGCAATAATATCATTAACTCCTTCAATGTTAAGCTTGTGCGTCGGCATTCGTCCTTTGTCAGAGATGGGCTCCCATGAAAAAGGGCTACCGCTAATCCCTCTTTGCATACTCATTTGCCACACCCTCTGCACCCCATGAAATTTAGTTATTAAATTCAGAAACCCAAACCCAGATAATAAAACAACTTCGTCGCAATAACAACCGCAATATGAAAACTGCAAATGCACACCTCGTGATTTACAGATCTCCAAAATGTGGTGTTGTTCATGGATGGGAACTTCATTGGGTTTTCTATTCGTATTTCCAAATTTGTGGTTATGGGGAAAATAAAGAACAAAAGAGAGTACTCGGAGTTGGTACTGCCTCGCTCATGTCAGCTGTCATCTCTGAAGAGAGTGAAGGCAACTAAGATTGTAAAGATTTTTATTATTATTATTCCTCTCGAAGGCAGTAATATTTATATATTCATTGTATTCAATTTTTCTCATTGATTTAGTGTATTATTACATATAATAAAAATTCTGAATATAATTTGTAAAATTTGTGTTTGATTAATATTAGAAACATTTTAAAGCAAAATATATAGTTATTTTTTTTATTTTATAAAATAATATTTCTTAAAGCATTTGATTCATTAAATCAAATACCAATTGTATTAATAACTTAATGACATGATCACTATTGTATATCTCGTATATTTCGATCTTAATATGTATTTTTTTATTGATTAATCTAAAAATGATCATTGGAAAAATAATTTGTCATTCATTGTGTGTAAAAATAATTTTAAGGCTTTATATTTTGTGGTTAAGTTGTCAACCCTATCAATTTTTAGAATGATTGTAAACAATGTTATAATAGATATGACATGGTTGTAAAATAGATTAAGATGGAGCGCACGGGTGGGGGAGGAGCAAAGGTGGGAATAGCAAATTTGAATTCTACTCGATCAGGTGGTTCCAACCATAGGGTCATTGGAACTTTGACGATCGGTGTTTTGGGGATGCCACAGAAACGTGACACCCCCAACCTCGAAAATATTGACACCCTAAGGGGCTACAGCCTCACTTGAACCCTAAAAAGGTAACTTAATTGCTTATGCCAGTTGGCATCACCCGACCCCCATACCTATAAAAGAGCATTTTGATGCTCATTTGTGCACGCGGCTTTCGATGACTTTAGAGCAACTATATAGTGACTAGAGTGTCTAGTGCGAGCAAGAGTCTTCCCCCTTAATCTAGTGTGATCTTCAAGTGTGTGTTGCATCCTTGTAGTGATCAGCCTTTAGTTTCACCTTTCCTTAGGTAGGGTCTTGGTCTTGCACCCTATTTTGGTGCTTTTCTTTATTTTTACATTTGTCTTATTGTTAGGTTTTCTCATTGTTCTTTATTTGAATAGCAATAGAGTTTAGGGTTAGAGTAGCTTGGAGTAGTTAGGGTTTATTTCAATTTATACATGCTTTCAATAAGTGTCATGTTATCATTTTTTGATTTGGGTTATCATGAGAAACCCTCATTAAATTCATTCCTTGAATGAATTGAACATTGAACTGAACAAACAAGCCCTAATTGGACATGAGTATCAAACTCAAAATCTCTCAAAGATGACAAGTGAAAACAGGTGAATCCCTACTTGCCAAATTAAAACTCAACTATGTGTCAAAATTTTCAAACCTCAAATCCTCAATCCATGAAAGACCTTCGATATTTCATGGATCTACGTATTGATGATCCCAACTGACCAAAGAGGATCGAAGTTCCCCAATCCCTGATGACCCAAAATTCTGGTAAAAAGTTAAGGGCCAATCTTTTAAGACCAGACCCTAAGTCTCATCAGGGATGTTGGCAATCTTAACCCCTACAAGGATTGGGGATGTCAACATCCTCGATTCCCTTAACACATAAAGGCTTAAACCCTTTATATTACTCAAGGGAATTTGTCGAGGGTGTCACCGCCCCCGAAATCCAAAAGGATCAAGGGTAGTGACACCCTTGATCCCCGAAAGGATTTTGTGCTATATACAAATGCTCCTTGGTATGAGATGTTGGGGATGCTCACACTCCCAAACACCAACATTTTAGGTACCTCAGTATCCACAAAACTTGAATGTACTATTTTTCTTACAAAATTGCTCTGAGCATTGTCAGGGAAAGGTGAATGAACGGAGTCTTGTTTCAACATGTGATATTAATGATGCATTAGATTAGTCTACATTCTATATGTAGATAGTTAGGTGAATAAGACATTTTTGATGGTTATTAATTCTTTTGTAGTGCGCATAAGAAGATATTTCAACTGCCACCACAATGAAGTACAAGTTTCAAGGATACCTCAAGCCCTTAAAGTTGGCTAATGGCCACTAAGAAATTATTGATAGAGACCCAGGACATGTGGACTTCAAATATTTTACAACTAGGATGGAAAATCCCTAGAGGGGGTCTTACAGGGTCACCTCTATGGTATGCTCAAGGTCAGTGTGTGCAATAGGATTTCATGTTTCCTTGCAATCTCTAGATCTAGTCATGACTTGCATCGACAACTACCAACCTAATAAAAGGAAATTCTTTGGAAAGGAAGGAGACGTAATCATGGATAACCCTAGACAATGTAAAGAAAGTGGTCCACATACCCACTTACGACAAGATCACTATGTACCTTAGAGATACATACTACAATCTAATCAAAGATTCTACCAGATATATTAACGAGGAGCTCTTGGAGAAGCCTAAGAAGGGTCGCAATTTGGATAAGTTGAACCTAGATTGGGCATACCTCCATGAGGATGCTAAGAACTATGTTACCATTCTAAGTAGAGCGATTTGAATCCTTTGAGATGAATAGGTAGAGTTGTGGATGTTCCTTTTCATTAAGACCATTTTTAATAAAAGAGAGAAAATTAATTGGGGCAAAGTCGTTAATGAAAAATTTTATGCACAGTTGTTATCATTCAAGTCAAGGTTCTATACAACCTCCTATTTGGCCTACCTTCTCATTGCCTAAGACACATTTCCAAGGGCAAGGACAAAGGGGTCACTCAATGGTTCGATTATAATGATCTACAATCACTACCCACGATTGACGCTCAAGAGGAGTACAGAGAAGAGTAATTATGGGAATGTTAACGATGGATTTTTGTTTTCAATAACCAAAACCATTGAGAATGGATTCGTAAGAATGCTCTCATCAGAGCTTTTTTCCCAAATTAAGAAGTTTGGGAGTTATTTCATCCAATTCATAACCCTTTCCTACTTAGGGGTTGCTAGTTGGACTCTTCAACCTTACAAGTTCCCAGGGTATCCATCATATAGGTTGATTGTAATAGAGCTATGTAGATAGGTAGTAAATACTCATACACTCATAATGAGCAAGCATAAATCTTTCTCCTAGTTTCCCATCAGGATTGGAGCACGTAGTTGTCAAAATACAAAGGTAGTTAAGTCTATAGGTCTAGAGTGGGTGGGATACCCCACAAAAACATCAATATTACTCAGGAAAAGTTTGACCTAATTGGTACCTTTAGTCATGTGATGGGCACCCACTTCAAGCATGTGCCACACGTAGAAGATCACTAGGCAAATTAAATTGACAACTATGAAGTAAGGGTTCAAGACTATTGCAAGATGGACCTAGATCTAATTGTTGATGTTGCCAACTTTTACAACTCTCATGACCACAGGGCCAAAAATAGTGAGGATAAACTACATCCTTCATACAATCATCATAAGGCATTTGATAGGACCATCTTCAATGTAAATGTGAATGAAGTGGAGTAGGAAGAGACAAAAGAAAGGGATAAATATGTCCTAAAATGCACTCAACATATGCTTACAAATCCGTTTAACATGGACCTCATGCTCAGAGTTGAAGGAGTTGATTTATTACTAAAGAGTAAACCTATTTATTCAAAGAGTATAAAGACAACACCTCAAAGGAAGAATCCTGCATCACACCCTGTCGGATATGCTACAGTGGTATACAAAAAGATGTCAAGTAAGGTGAGGAAACATTAGAAAGAAACAGAAAAGGAAAGAACCACTCCCTTAGAACAACTCATGTTGATGTTCCCATTATCACCGGGGAAGCTTTCATCACTACTACTCTCCTTGACACAAGGATTGCTACTATTCCTATTCGTATCACTATTCTTGTAGCTACTATTGATGTTCCTTCTTCTTCTTAACCCAAAATACAACCAATTAAGATAAAATTAAAGAAGCGTAAGCATGGGAAACCTGCCAGTGTTTATAGGAAATTAAAGAAAGGGCCTATATTGTCCAGATCAAAGAAGTGCAAGAAGAGGAAGAGGAAGAAGAATAATTCCCATTGCAGAGAAAAAGAAGGACTAATATATATTTTGTATCATATATTCTTATTTTATGGGATGCTACATAAGAATAAAATCTTTTAGAACCTCCTACTAGTTCCACACGAGGAAAATCTTTCAAAAGTCCTGCTCAGGACATCCCAAAAGTTCATGACATTGAATTAGATCCAAACATTGGTTTGAAAGCACGCGAGGAAGGACAGTTTGAAAAGGAAAAGGATAAGGAGGACGCCTTAGGGGAAGATGAGTTTTTTTCAAGATAACCTCCCTGACATAACATGTGTTGAAATTCCACAAGACACTTCTTGTAGCGTGGAGCCACCAAAGGATAATATTGAGGATGAAATTTATTTGTAGGTAATTTTGAGGTAAATAGATGTTGGAGATGATGTCGACGGGGTGGTCCCACAATAGTGTGTCCCACTTTTTGGCCAAATTTGACAGTGAGATCAGCATTCTGAGAAAAAACTTCACTTTCGAACACCTGTGTCCACAAAACTTGTTAGGAATAACAATCCACAAGACAACTAAGAGGGGGGTGAATCAGTTGTGATATAGACTATTAAACTCTAAACTTTATAAACCAAAACTGCAATGCAAATGATAACACAATAAGACAATACTTGTTGTCAAGGAAACCCTGTTAAAGGTAAAACCCCAGTGGGAATTAGCACCCCCAATAATGTTAAAGCCACCCTCAAGGATTCACAATCCGAACAAGTGTATATAGGAATATACAATCCAGTGAACTGTTTGATAGCAACTGTCTTTTCTTGGTCAATTTCAATGAAGTATTCTTATCACAAACTCTTCTCTATATCCAGTAGCCAAACAAGCCTCGCAACTTTCACTTCTCTTCCTTGTCAATCTCTTCCACTACCACATCTTTCCAAAAGAGAAGATCACTCATATATACCCTATTACGATAATTGATTAGGTCAGCCAATTAAGCTTTCCTAATACACAAATAATTAATTAGGTCAGCCAATTAGGCTTTCCCAATATAGAAATAATTATATAACCCCTTGCTAAGATACACACAGTACCTATAACAAGTAAACATTATTTACAATCCATCAGTTATACTCCCAGATCTGCAATCCACGCTCACAATTCATATTACACACTACATGTTTGAAGTCGGCCACCAAATAGGTCTCCTCCGTAATACACGCCACAACTGACGTCACCAAAATTCTCATGCCAATCAAACTCAACCCATTATTCCAAAATATGTCTACAGTCCTCTAGTAAGCTTGCTTCACCTGAAATATCTTTGCCAGTAAGATATACCCGAAACACAGAGACTTGCTCTGTCAAGCATCACAATTATAGTCCAGAAACCAGTCTTAACCAAAACAACTGTAACATCCTCAACATGTAACATAAATCCAAGCGACCTTAGGAATAAGGTCAACACACATCCTTCTTCATATAACCAACTTTGATCATTCTAAAACATCCGTACAGTGTCCGTACACTTCTACCAATCAAGTAACCAGTTTGTCCTCTCCATAGAAACATATGTTGACATCAGTGACAAAACATGAATATCAACAACATGATCAATACCCAAAACTGATATCATTAAACAAAACTATTAGGAATTTAAAGATGATGTAAACTAGAGTCTTTAAGCATTTTATTTCTAGTTTCTAAATATAATTTTAAAAAAATCATTTAAATTCATTTTTCCTTCTCCTTCGAAAAGTGGTTTGTGTGAAAAAACTATGTTTTTAAGGAGTGATTGTCACTTAGATTAGCATAATTTTTTTATTAAATATGATAATGATGTAATTATTTTGAGGTTATATTTGTAACTTCAATATCTAAAGGATGCAATGGGTTTCATTCATTTTGGGTCAGTATTTCACAGTTTATTAAGTTCTAAAGTGGCAGTAACTGTAATTTAGACATAAGGTCTTTTGGATCGCTCTAACTTGATCTGTATATATTGAAATTATTTTTTTTATTTTTTTCATAGAAAGGTAACACAAATACTCTTTTCCTACATATTTTTATAATATTTTTTTTGTAATTTACTATTTTTCTCGAAGCCTCGAAGAGACAGGTTGTTGAATGACCAAACAACCTATGTTTAGTTAAAGTAAAATTTGAAAGTGACAATGAACACAACATGTATTAAAATTATATTTATTCGAAAGCTTGCTCCAAATAGCATCATCTGACATCATGTGTTTTAGAAAAGCATCTTATTTGGTCCTTGTCCCAGGCCTTGAAAGGCCATTTTTTTGGAGTTTTCTTTTTTTCTAGGGGCAAAATTTCAATTTTGGGGTCTTCGCTCGAAGATCCCCTTCGCATGAAGGTTTCTGGAGGGGTTCATGTGAAGGGGTCTTCGCCCGAAGACCCCCATGGTAAAAGTCCAACAGGAAACTCCCCGTCGGAATTTTACCCAACCTAGTTCGCCCGAACTAGGTCAGCTAGTTATGATTTTTTTATTTATTTTCAAATTGAATGGTATAAAAGTAAAGCTTTTTATTTTCATTTTTCACCGAATTGTAATAAGTTAATTCACATTTTCTATTATTGATCAATTTTACAAAAGCATTTTTTGGAGGAGAATTGTTATTTGTATTTTTTCAAAGGCATAATTTTGGAGAGGAGAATTACTATCAAAGTAATTTTTCTAAGACATTTTTTTGAAGAGGAGAAATTTTATTGCCGATATTTTCAAAGACATTTTTTGGAGAGAAGAAATGTTGAACAAGAAGGGAAGACAAAGTAAATCTGCTAGAAAAAGGTCACCTGGTACCGAACAAAGAAATCGTGAAGCTGCATTGGCATATTATCATAAAACTAAAGAATTTATGGACCTAGACCTATAATTTTACGTACCCAAATTTTATGGACCTATATGCTTTATTTTTCTCTAATTTGATTCATTTTTCTACATGTAGATCCCAATCAACATGATCAAGGTGAAGGACAAACTCAAGTAGGAGGATCAAGTCAAGTAGAAGAATTGCACATTGAAGAAGGGTCGAGATCACTCCCTAAGGAAGCTCAAACAATTGATGTTGGAGAAGGTTTAGGATCACGTGCTCCTACTGGTATGGATGAACTTATAAATCTAGCTCAAACTGTAAAGAGAAATATTAATTATACAAATTTAGATCATTTACTTACGATGGATATGGAGAATTTGAGATCACTTGCTAATGTTCAGCCCTTAAGTCTTGATAAGAAGAGGTCAATGAATACTATAGAAAGAGAAATATTGGCTAAATTTGATAATTTTAAAACACTTAAACAATCCCAATTGCTTTCAGTTGCACTTATAAACAAAAATTTGGAAGGGGCATTAAAATTATTGGTTATAGACACAACATCAAAGAAGAGAAAAGTTGCTGACATGCAAACTGATATGATTGAAAATTTTAGGAAAGGTTTGAACCAGGTAGGGAAGCGATCTCGAACTAAAGATAAGACCATTACAAGAAAAGTTATGTTGACATCCATTGTAGGTAACACTATGCTCTGAAAAAGACAAATATCTTTTGTTTCATCTCAGATTGGTTTTAGTAGGAAAACAATATCACGATATGTTAATAGGAGAATGTTTTTAGATGATACCACCTTGGAAGGCAATTAGGCAATCATGTGTAAAGCTCCTAATTTTGATAGAATTGATGGAGGAATTAAGAATTTGGTCACATTATTTTGGAATGTTAATACTTGTCCTTCGTCAAACAATAGAGATGTTATTAGACATAGAATTGTAGCTAATCAATATGAACATCATACGAAACATTGGTTGGACACAACACAACATGAAATGTATGTGTCATTTTGTAGTTCAAATCCTGATATAAAGATTGGGAAAATATTTTTTGAAAGATTGAAGCCATATTATGTCAGGAAAAACAAAGTGTTTGAAACTTGTTGTCATTATCATATTGAATTTGATCTCCACTATCAGGTTTTTTGAAAGTTTGTAGAAGACACTTGTGATTTTGAAAATGTTCCTCCTACTAGACGAAGTGAGTTCATCTCATCCATTTTATGTGACAAAAGAGATGACAGAGTTGGTCAAATAAATTACAGAAAAGGAATATGTGAAACATGTGCTGATTTGGATCTTTTTCCTTTGAAAAATGAAAACATTGATGGTAAATTGCAAGAGTTACAAATATATAAAGAATGAAACAAAATTTGGGAAAGAATCCAAAAGGTTAGAATATTTTGAAGAGGAGATAATTGTTGGAGTATTTATGGACAAATTTTAAAAATTGATTCAACCCTAAATTCATCATTTTTTTTGCAAAGTGGCAAGCACAACAATTCCAAACACTGAGAGACAATTTCCCACTTGGAACTATTGTATCAGTTGTTGATTTCACAAAAAACTATTCCTTTGTTTACCAAAAGGCAATTCAATTGGAATACTATTTTTCAGACCAAATTACTATTATGGTACATGTATGTTATCGACACACACAATTAGATTTGGATGGTATTCAGAGCACATTTGAAGCATGGTTCATCAAGAAGGAATATCATTTTTATATAAGTGATGATAAAGAGCATGACATTCATTATGTAGAACACTGCTTCAAGATTTTTTTGCAAATTTGAAAGAAAGAGGTATAAAAATTGATAAACATTATGTTTGGTCAGATGGATGTGTTGCACAATGCAAATCATCTAGACCATTGTATGCACTATGTAGATATCATCGTAATAAAATCATACCACATGTTTGGAGTTTCTTTGAGAGTGGACATGGAAAAGGTGAACATGATGGTGTTGGAGCTTGCATCAAACGTGCTCTACGAAAGTATCAAATGAATTATAAGGGAGTTCATATAAAAAAATGCACATGATGTTGTTGAATGGTGCATGACACATTTCACACCAAACAAGAATGACACATCATCAAGAATGACTCAAGCGATACCACATAGAAAATTTTGGGAGATAAAAGTTATGCACGCATTTTTTAATTATTCATGTGTGATATATATATATATATATATATATATATATATATATATATATATATATATATATATATATTTATTCAAGTGTTTAAATTTTACATTATTTATTCAAATTATATTTATAGAACATTATATATGCATGTGTTCAGGTGTGGATATAAAAATTATGCATGGTTGCAAGAGGATAGAAAAGACATGATATTTGCATTCAATTATGAGTATGAATTGTCGCAATTGGATGTTGAACACTAGGGACTATTCATGTTGTTGTTGTCACTACATTGCTGACAATTATGAGGAATGCATCAATCATGAACATGGATATGTAGGTGCATGGAATCTAGTGCCACTAGCTGTTAGTGATACATTTGATAGAGATGAAGATGAAAACTTTAATGATGTTCCTTTGATTTATGTTGATTATGATCATATCTCGGGATTGGCCAAAATTGGTAAGTATATATTTCACATTATATGACATTGAGTTGCATGTATAGATAGATAGATAGATCTATAGATTGAACTAAGTAAATTTTAAGATCCCACATGTCTATAAATTTATTGTGCATGAGATGTATTTGCAGTGATTGCTGAGTGTGGAAATGTAGGAGTTAGTTATTGTTTGTTGTGTTGTATTGTAGAGAGGATGAAGTTACTTGAACCTAAAGAAAGCAATGGAATGTTGTTCCCCATAGGTTTGTATGATTTACATTAATATATTAAACTCATTTTGTAAATTTAAAATTTCAAACTTTTAACAAATTTCAAATTTATTTTGTTTAAATTTGTGACCTGCAGGTTCAATTGTTTTAGAGGG
Organism: Thuja plicata; assembly: GCA_018584345.1. Lineage (NCBI taxonomy): Eukaryota > Viridiplantae > Streptophyta > Pinopsida > Cupressales > Cupressaceae > Thuja > Thuja plicata. The sequence continues at coordinate 2,829,286 of MU226203.1, forward strand.
AACATACTTCAAGAAAATCCAATTAATTCAACATGGTATTCACTTTTTTTATTACCAACCAGACAATGAGGTGTTTCAATATAGCCACCTAGTAGTTGCCACCTCCCTTTGTCTCCATACTGTTAAATCTCAATGTGGACGTCGTAAGTGGAGACTAGATAGTGAGGATCATGAGAGAATATTACATGCTCTCCATGAAAGGTCTGAACCACTTGAGTTGGTCTAAAAAGTATAATACATACCTATTTCATGTGTTAGGACCTACTTGATATCTCTAGATTAAATGGACTATACTTTTTTGATATATTTAAACATATGATGGACTATAATTTGTTGATATATTTAAACATATGATGGACCTATGTGATGGTTCAATGGTTTTAATATATAAAATGTTATGTATGCTTTTATATATATATGCTTGTATACATATGGTTTTATATATATACTTTGATGGTTCAATGATTTTTATACAATGCTTATTAGTTAAAGATCCCCTTAAGACATTAGTTTGAACACTAAAATGATGAAATTAGTTAGATTACTTATGACATGTTAGCTCTAGAGTTACTTAGAATACTTATTGTCAATGTTTTTAATATATTTATATGTATGATTTTATGTACTTGAAATATATTACATGATTAATAATGTGTTACTTGATCACATGCATATATAATCCCCTTAAGACATTAGTTAGATTACTAATGACATTAGTTAGATTGCTTATGACATTAGTGAACACTAAATCCAGATGATATTAATTAGATCCCCTTAAGGCATTCATTAGATTACTAATGAATTGTTATTTTTTATGATATTAATTAGATCCCCTTAAGACATCCCCTTAATACCTTCCCTTAAGACATTCATTAGATTACTAATGACATTAGTTAGATTACTTATGTATACTTTATATGTATGCTTTTATGTACTTAAAATATATTACTTCATTAATTTAACTAGAATAAAATCATTTATGTATAATCATACCCTTAAGATCACATCATTTAATCAAATAATCTCATCTATACATGTATACTCATCCAATCAAATAATCTAATCAAATGAAACCATCTATTCAAATCATCTAATCAAATGAAACCATCTACGCGTATTCTCATCTAATCAAATCAAATATTAAACACATAAACATAAACACACATGTATAAATCATCATGAACCCCATCATAAATCTATATAATGTCAAATCATAAATCATCTAGAGATTTTTCAATCATAAATGTTTAACACATAAATCATCTATGTCTAGAGGTCCGGATAGCATATAAATATATGTCTCGAATCATAAACTGAAGATATCAAACATATAATAATGACATATATAATGAGTCTCAAATCAAAGATCTATGCAACATATCCTAAACTAGGGAGTCATCCAAGCGGATGCAAACAGAGCGACCCTCTGACTGACTATCACTGTATGTGGTAAATTTGGCCTTGTTAATTCACCATACACTTCAACATAGTCCTTCTTCACCAGGTACACACAAGACTGAATATGAGATTATTCATCCTGTCTGCCTGCATGATTTGACCTGTTGCCT
>MU226203.1:2844265-2866502 GCA_018584345.1 Thuja plicata
AAATTTGGCCTTGTTAATTCACCATACACTTCAACATAGTCCTTCTTCACCAGGTACACACAAGACTGAATATGAGATTATTCATCCTATCTGCCTGCATGATTCGACCTATTGCCTTCTATCCAGACGAGGTTTTTGAAATTGCTCTCAGAACGAGAGTCTCACAACCATGGACCAATCTAGGAACGAAGGATTTATCATGATGAATGCAATACAATGCAAAATTATTCTAAGAATTTGAAAGATGTAAGATAGTCTAAGACATGATTTTCAATGCAACTATTCTAGAAATTGAAACTATCTTATTGCAATATGAAATTATTCTATATGAGATATTAAGAAATGAGACAATAATTCAGTATTCTAACAATACATAAAAGTAAGTGGGGGTAATCAGGGGTCTTGAATGAAGAATGAGAGTTCTTTTATAGACTCAGAGATGATCAGAATAGAAACTTTCCTCTTTGAAATAAAACAGATAGAAAAGTCAGTTTGAATTAGAAAGCTTTATTCAAAAGAATACAATAAATTGTTTTCTTCCTGCTTTAACTGTTTTCTTTCTTTGATTTTTTTTTTTTATTTGAATTAAATTGTTTTCTTTCTCTTAAAAGCACAATTAATTCAAAGATTCTATTTCTGAATAAAAGAAAGATTTTTGAGAGAATATCCAATTAATTAAATAAATATGACCTCATAATTATTTTTTTCTCAATTATCTGAATAATTAAATTCAATTATTGAAATGAGGATATTTATTTAATAATTAAATATTATTTAATCCCTTTTCATGTGTCTTAGCTAAAGAGGGTGAATTTAATTTAATTAAAGTGCCAGGACTTTATTAATTAAATTAATTCGATCATAAGGTTTGTTTAGCCAATTGGTATTTAGGAATTAAATATGATGTATGATTAATGTAGATTTAAGATTTTCTACATTTGACACTCAGGTTGAGTAGAGGCAGTCAAAAACTCAGAATTGCCTAGTACAATAGGACTTTGATGATCTAGAAGAATGACAAATGCAACAAAATTGGTTAGGGTTGCAAGATGTCAATTTTGGGGTGTTACAGTCACGAGCATCCTCTAGCTGTGAAGCAACAACTTGTTAGGAATAATAGTCGACAAGAACATCTGAGAGGGGGGGTGAATCAGTTATGATATAGAATATTAAACTTTATACTTTTATAAACCAAAACTACAATGCAAATGATAACACAGTAAATGCCAACACAATAACACAATACTTGTTGTTGAGAAAACCCTGTTAAAGGTAAAACCCCGGTGACAATTAGCACCCACAAATAATGTACTGAGAGTATAGTATCCTTGTTAAAGGATTTAGCCCTATTAGGAGCTTATTATAATATTACAGTACATAGTCCCTGTTAGAAGACAGACCCTATTAGGAGTCAAGAAAAGTAGTAGGCTCACTACCCAGGCACACTACCCAAAGAAGGTTAAATCCACCCTTAAGTATTTACAATCCAAACAAGTGTATATAGAAGAATATACAATCCAGTGAGCTGTCTGATAGCAACTGTCTTTGCGGGGCCAGTTCCAAAGAAGTATTCTTATCACCAACTCTGCTCTACATCCAGCAGAAAAATAAGCCTCACAGCTTATACTTCTCTGCCTTTACAATCTCTACCACATCTTTCAAAAAGAAAAGATCACTCATATATACCCTATTACAATAATTCATTAGGTCGGCCAATTAAGCTTTCCCAAATGCACAAACAATTAATTAGGTCGGCCAATTAGGCTTTCCCAATATACAAATAATTGTTTAAACCCTTGCTAAGATACACACGGTACATATAACAAGTAAACATCAATTAAAATCCATCATTTATACTCCAAGATCCGTAATCCATGCTCATAATTCATAATACACACTACATGTCTTAAGTCAACCACCAAAATAGGTCTCCTCTAGAATACACGCCTTAGATGACATCACCAGTACTTTCACAACTATCGATCAGTAAAAAACATTCATCAATGTGTCCTTAGTCATCCCATAATCTCGCATACGCTGAAACATCTTCATCTGTAAGATATACGTAAACTATAGAGACCTGCTCTGTCAAGCATTTTTGTCACAGTCCAGAAACTAGCCTTCACTAAATCATCTGTAACATCACTAATATGTAACCTCAAGTCAAGAGACCTTAGTAATAAGGTCATCACACATCTATCTCCATAACCTTGTCTTCGATCATTCTGAATCATTTGTACAGTGTTCGTACACTTCTGTCAATCAAGTAGTCAGTTTGTACTATTCACAAAAACATATATTGATATCAGTGACAAAACATGAATATCAGCAACACAAATATTATCCAAATCTTATATCATCCAACAATAGCCCCCTTTGGCATTGATGGCAACATATTGGAAAATCCATCAACCCAAAAAGTACTATCTCTCAATACAATCTTCTCAATATCCTCAACACAAATCTCCCCAAAATAGTAGGGATTATCACATGTAATCTTTCCCTGTTTGGCAACAATGGCAAAGGGTGCCATAAGTCTTCTATAATATTCTGTAAGGTGTATCTTTTTCAAATCTTCATGTCTAACAACCAGGTGCAAAATCACCCAAATGTGCTCCATAGTGTTCCTGTGATCACTCCCCCTGCGGAGTAGATTCATACATCAAGTCCATAAAATGATATAGCTCTGAAAGCCACTGGAATGATGCATACCTTGCATCAATTATTTTTCACAAGGAGGGGCTCTGACCTTAAGCATGCTTCTCAGATACTCAAAAGCATCTTTCGACAAAGGTTTTGTAAAATATTTTTTATCTGTTCCTTTGTGCTAATATACTCCAGTTTAATCTCTTTCTCTGCTACCTTATCCCTCAAGAAATGATACTTAATAGAAATGTGTTTAGTTTTTTAATGCATTACAGGATTCTTTGACATATTCACTGTGCTAGTGTTATCACAATGGATAACCACTGGGTCTTCAAAAAATATTCCAATGTCCTTCAACATTTGTTTCATCCAAACAACTTGTGTGCAATTTGTTGCAGCAGCAACATACTCGGATTCTGCAATAGATTGAGCAATACAGTCCTGCTTCTTACTTAACCAAGAAACCAACATTTTCCCAAGGAAAAATTCACCACCACTTGTGCTTTTTCTATCATCCACATTATCTTCCCAATCAGCATTAGTATAATCCTACAAAATAAATTCATCCGATTTTTTATACCATAATCTAGATTCTATTGTTCCTTTCAAGTATCTGAAAATTATTTTCACAATAGCAAGGCGTGTCTCTTTAGGATCTGCCTGATATCTTGCCACAATTCCAACTACATTGGTAATATCTGGTCTAGTGTGAGTTAGTTATTGTAGACCACCAATCATAGATCTGTACTTTGTATAAAAAATACTTTGAGTCTCATCATTACTAGTCAATTTGTAACCAGTCACCATAGGTGTTCCAACGGGTTTACAATCTTCAATTCCAAACTTCTTCAACAATTCCTTAAGATACTTGGTCTGAGATATAAAAATACCATTCTTACTCTGATTGATTTACAAACCAAGAAAGAATTTCATTTCACCAATCATTGACATCTCAAATTCATTTTCCATTTCTTTAGAGAACTTCTTACTCATCTTATCATTGCCTCCAAAAATGATATCATCAACAAAAACTTCTATGATTAAGATTCCATCTTCATTAGTTCTTAAATATAAATTACTGTCTGTATTACCTTTTTTGAAACCAAGATGAAGTAGATACTTGTCCAATCTTGCATACCATGCTCTCGGTGCTTGTTTCAGTCCATACAGTGCTTTCTTCAACTTGCAAACCATGTCTTCATCTTCTGTCAAAGGAAATCCATTAGGTTGCTCAATGTATACTTCTTCTTCCAAATCTCCATTCTAGAATGTTGATTTCACATCCATCTGATATACTTTAAAGTCTTTGTGTAGCATAAGGAAGAAATAATCTCACAGCTTCCAACCTAGCAACAGGAGAAAATGTTTCTTCATAATTTATGCCTTTTTGTTGCAAGTAGCCTTTACAAACCAGTCTAGCCTTGTTTCTTACCAATGTTCCTTCCTCATCCATCTTATTTCTGAAAACCCATTTAGTTCCCATCACATTTTTTTTCTTAGGTTTTGGAACCGATTCCCAAGTATTGTTTTTCTTTATCTATTCAAGTTCTTCTTTCATAGCTTTAGTCCATGATTCATCTCTACAAGCTTCATTAGTAGTTTTTAGTTCAACTTGAAAAATCAAACAAAATTCCTCTCTAGTTTTAGATCTAGTCATCATACCTTTACTTGCATCATCAATAATTTGACCTTTAGGATGATTCTTCTTAACATGCCTCGGAGTCTTAGGAGTCTTAGTAGACTCAATTAATTCATCTTCAATCTCATTATTGAACCTCAAAGGTTCTTCAGGTTCAGCAGTTACCTCTTTCATCTCTGTAATCTGACCACAGTCATATATTTTTTCCTGAATCTGAAAATTTTCATCTATCCTCACATTGGCACTTTCAATGAACTTCCTCAATCTCAGATTGAAACATTTATATGCTTTTCTCTTAGTAGAATAACCAAGAAATATTCCTTCATCACTTCTAGCATCAAACTTCCCTATCTCATCATCTCTTTTTATATAACATTTACTTCCAAATATTCTGAAATATTTTACAGTAGGTGTATGATCAAAACATAATTCATAAGGAGTCTTACTTGTACCTTCTCTTATATGAATTTTGTTCAAGGTGTACACAATAGTACCAACCACTTATTTCCAATGAACATGTGACACATTTTCTTCCAGTAGCATAGTCCTTGCATCATCTAATATAGTTATGTTTCTTCGCTCTGCTATCCCATTCTATTGTGGTGTTCTAGGAGCTGATGTATGTATGAATATTCCATGTTCTTCACATTAGGCATTAAATAATTATGATGTAAACTCTCCACCTCTGTCTGATCTCAAACATTTTATCTTCAAACCAGATTCATTCTCAACTTTTGCTTTAAATTACTTGAATTTGTCAAATGCTTCAGATTTCTCTCTCAAATATGTAACCCACAACATTCTAGAAAAGTCATCAACAAAAAGTATAAAGTACCTCTCACCATAATAAGATCTTGTTCTTGTAGGACCACACAGATCTGTATGCACCATATCCAACTTCCCTTTTGATGAATAAGATTTTCTTTTAAAATTGCTTCTAGTCTGCTTCCCCATAACACACTCTCTACACATAGTGTTATATGGCTTCACAATATTAGGTAGATCTCTTGCAATACTAGTCATACTTGCCTTCACAATGTTATCAAAGTTAACATGACAAAATCTTATGTGCCATAACCAACTATCATCAACCTTTGCAATAAAACAAGAAGTTTTAGATGTATTCAATTCAAATACATTACCTCTATATTTAGTACCAGATGCGATTAATTCTCCTGATTTACTTCTGATAGAGAATTTACCATCAATGAATTTCAATTGATAACCTTTGTCCGCTGACTACCCAACACTCAATAGATTATGCTTAAGTCCATCAACAAGTAATACATTGTCAGTATTGTTCTTTCCATCCAGATAAATAGATCCAACTCCAATGATAAGCTTGGGAGTATTGTCACCAAATCTAACAACACCACCATCATATCTTTTCATACTCACAATTTATTTTTTTATCTCCAGTCATATAATGTGAACAACCACTGTCTATAACCCATTCAAATTTCTTTTCAACATGAGATACTAAGGCTTTTTCTTCATGTATAGGTTCATCATCCTTTATAGCAATAAATCTAATTTCATCATAGTCACCATCATCATCAGAAACACCCTCACTATCATAATAGCATTCCTTGTCTTTAGGATATTTTGATTTGTAAAACTTAGGCTTATGCTTAGGAACCCTTGTGGGACATCAAGATGCAAAATGACCAATCTTGTTACATGAAAAATATTTCAAAGGTAATTTGCCTTCAAATTTACCCTTACCTCCCTTTTCTCTACTAGTGATCAGTGCTAGTACTTCATCTATCTTTATTTATTCCTCTTGTATTTGTTCCCATTCATCAACATAGTCTCCAAGATCTTCTCTCAAGTTACTATTGTTGGTGCTCGCAATTCCAGTTAAGGTCTTTTTGTTTCTATGCACGATTGCCTTGAATGTTGACTCAACTTTAGGTAACTTAGAATCTCCCAATTATGCGGCCTCAAAAGTAGTTATCTTTCCAATCGACATCTCTCTAGTGAAGCTCAATGTCAAAGGTATAATCTCCTCTATAGCTTGTACTTTAGTTCTATATGTAGGTGTCAAAGATCTGAGAATCTTCACAATCACTTCTTCCTCGCTGTAAGTACCTCTAGAGTTTCTAATGCCAATAACCACTTCAGTAATTCTCTATCCATATGCCCTAATGTTCTCATCTTCTCTCATTTTCAATGATTCCATCTTTGTCTTCAAATTTTGTAACTTTGCCTATTTTGTAAGCTTATCTCCTTCATATAGTGCCTCCAATCTTCTCCAAATATCATGTGCAGAGTCCAAGTCTCTTACTTCTGTGAATTCACCTTCAAAAAGTGCGCTGATCAATGATTCCCTTGCAACCATATTGCATGAAAATAGCTTCTTATCATCTTTAGTAGCTTTATCCAATTCATCCTCAGTTGCCATCTTTTCATAATTTTTCATGATCATCCTGTAGTCAATTCCCAAACATAGCAAATGTGTTCTCATCTTGTTCCTCCAACTGTCAAAGTTTTCAGGATCAAATTTTGAACTATCCTTCCTGTAGTAAGTCATCTTCAGGATCACCTCAAGTTATTAAGCTTTCACTCTAAGGACCAGTAAATCTGATAGAATTGTTAGGAATAACAATCCACAAGCACAACTGAGAGGGGGGGGGTGAATCAGTTATGATATATAATATTAAACTTTATACTTTTATAAACCAAAACTGCAAAGCAAATGATAACACAGTAAATGCCAACACAATACTTGTTGTTGAGGAAACCCTGTTAAAGGTAAAACCCTGGTGGGAATTAGCACCCACAAATAATGTGTTGAGAGTATAGTATCCATGTTAAAGGATTTAGCCCTGTTAGGAGCTTATTATAATATTATAGTACATAGTCCCTGTTAGAAGATATACCCTGTTAGGAGTCAAGAAAAGTAGTAGGCTCACTGCCCAGCCACACTGCCCAAAGAAGGTTAAATCCACCCTCAAGGATTTACAATCTGAACAAGTGTATATAGAAGAATATACAATCCAATGAACTGTCTGATAGCAATTGTCTTTTCTTGGTCAGTTCCAATGAAGTATTCTTATCACCAACTCTTCTCTACATCCAGCAACAAAACAAGCCTCGCAGCTTACACTTCTCTGCCTTTACAATCTCTACCACATCTTTCCAAAATAAAGATTACTCATATATACCCTATTACTATAATTCATTAGGTCGGCCAATTTAGCTTTCCCAAATGTGCAAACAATTAATTAGGTTGGCCAATTAGGGTTTCCCAATATATAAACAATTGTTTAACCCCTTGCTAAGATACACACGGTACCTATAACAATTAAACATCAATTAAAATCCATTAGTTATACTCCAAGATCCATAATCCACGCTCGCAATTCATAATACAAGCTCAATGTCTAAAGTCGGCCACCAAAATAGGTCTCCTCTAGAATACACACCACAGCTGACGTCACCAATACTTTCACAACTATCAATCAGTAGAAAACATTTATCAATGTGTCCTCAGTCATCCCATAAGCTTGCATATGATGAAACATCTTCATCTGTAAGATATACGTAAACTACAAATACCTGCTCTATCAAACATTTTTGTCACAGCTCAAAAACCAGTATTCACTAAATCATCTTTAACATCACCAATATGTAACCTCAAGTCAAGCAACCTTAGGAATAAGGTCATCACACATCTATCTCCATAACCCTATCTTTGATCATTTTGAATCATCTGTACAATGTCCGTACACTTCTATCAGTCAAGTAGCCAGTCTGTACTCTTCACAGAAACATATGTTGACATCAGTGACAAAACATGAATATCAACAACATGAATAGTATCCAAATCTGATATCAGCCAACACAACTTACCCCTATAAATTTAGTACAATATTTGTTTATATATATATATATATATGTTAATGTTTGTAGCTTCAGTCGTCTGATCATTAGAATACATATAATATATGTTGATTAATAATAATATAATATATATGTATTATTATTAATCATATGAAATTTAATATTCTTTTATAAGATTGGTTAAATTATAACTAATGGGAAGAGGCGTGTCCTTTCTTATAAATAATAATGAATGGACATGTCCCATGAAGGGACACGTCTCTCTTAGCCTCATTCCCAATATAAATGAAAGAGATATTGTTGCATTTGGAAAATACATACAACATAGAGTTTTATTGTCATTTGTAGCTATCCTAAAACTTAACTTGGTATCCGAGCCAGACTGCAAATGTAAGAGAGTAGTTTGTTGATGATGAATGTGTGACTATCTTAGAAAATACAGTCTCAGTACAGGGGCCATATCTCACAAATCCACCGTTGGATTTTGCTAAATTTTGGATATGTTGGTGAAAATCAAAATTTTAAGCATCTCAATCGAGTGATTGGAAAGAAATTGTAGGGTTCAAAAGTTATGACGGAATGTGTACGGGTCTATGTGAAATTCCTGAAAGCGACTTTAATTAAAGAGATATATTACTTTTTTATGATCGTGGCCAAACATTAACAAAGAAGCATGCATTCAAGGAAGGGTGTCTCTTTCTAGAAAGAAAGCATCAATTATAGAGTGTCACCTCTCTTGGAGAAATCAAGTCATTTCATAAGAAGACATGAGAATTGTTCGACAATATAAGAGGGGGAATTGTACATTGTGGAGGGAGAATTATAACCAATGTTACATTTCCATTTGAACCATCCTTAGTGTGGGGAGATAATTCAAAGGGGAGATGTCTCTCAAATAATATGAGAAGGTATTTTATGATTTGATGTATATGGACCTCATTGAAGCAACTTGTGTCAAGGATGTTGATGGGCAGATAAGTATTTATTATCTTTGAATATTACATTTATCTACTCATTATAGTCTCTCTCTCATCTGTATTTCTATACGTACTATAAGAGCTATTTGTCTTGATATTTTCTAGAGATGCTCTTGATGGGACAATAATTTGTCTCTATTTTATGTTGATTTTTATACTCTATTTTTAGACATTACTAAGACATTTGTGAACCTTTAAGTATTTGAATTTGTGATCAAGCTATAAGTACAGTCAGAACCACCAAAGCCTATGGGTAGTTAGTAGTGACATATTTTGCTAAACATTATATATCTATCACAATATTTCATATAACTATTTGAATGTGTATTCTAATATTTGGATTGAGTTGAATAGTTGACTTGAATATATATTTGCATGTGCTACTAACGTGCCAAAAAAGAGGAGCGACTTGAGAGTGGATCAACAACATTAAAGAGGAAACGATGAAGTCTTAGCTGTGATGGGGAGAACCTTTATGACACCGCAAGACATGCCTACTACAATGGAGGAACCATCATCTTAGGGAATATAGGAACATAACTCTGCTATATTTTCTCAGTGGTCAATACTTTGTGAATCAGTTATCTAGACTTTATGACATTCTGTCATGGGATGTTACATTCTCCTTTCTCTATGGTGTGAATTAGTTAGACTTTATATGTATGCTTTGAATAAACATCAATCCTCTATATAAAGGGATTTGATTGTTAGTTTGTGGTTAGTTGTATAATATGCTATTGTTGCATTTGCACAGAAAAGTTACTCTTTCTGGTTTCGTGCATTGTTTTCATTATGATGTAATCAGTTTCTGGAAATATAATGAAGGAGTGATTTTGAGTTATATTCTATGTTAGTAGATAGCAGAAGCCAACCAAGGGGGGCGACTTGGGAGGTGGATTAGATTAGACTAGGTTAGATTTTCTTTCAGTATTTATAACATTTTAAGTAGAGTTTACTGTTTCTTCCTGCAACATTATAACTATGTCTGTGCTTGCAACACTTGCAAGGATAATTATAGTGAATGCTTTGGGTTGATAGAATAGGTTCAAGTTGAATTTTTCAGTTTTCCAGCATTAATTTTATTAATTAGCTGTGTGTGTTTACTTTCCCACAGCAATAATGTAGGTCTCTTTCATGTATTTTTCCTTCATACAACATAAGTGATATGACTCTTTGAGAGACTTAGTGCACAAATTGTGTTGTCCCATTTCAAGTATACGTCCCTGAGTTGAAAATTCAAATGCACTCCATGATAGGAAAAGTAATACTTAGTTTGAATACACTATTCCTAGGAGAATCTTTGGCATTATTATTATTACCTATTGTGGGGATGTTCAACTCTTGTAGGAAAAAGAAGATTGATATCAGATCCAGAGGGAGTTTGACTCTTCAGAGGTAAATTTGGACGAGGAGTTAAAATATTGATATCAGACTTAGAGAGAGTCTGACAATTCATCTTAAGTAATCTTGGATGATCAACAAATTGGTATCTGCATAATGAGTTCTTCTTTGTGAGAGAAGTTCGAGGTGAAATCCCTTGTTTTCACCCTCTGCACTAAGGCATGATGGATGTCATGTGTGTGACTTCATATTTGTAATGGGTCTGCCCCCTATGTACATCATGAGGAAGTGACAAATTCCAAATGATTATCACTTGTATTTGTTAAAAGTTATTGAAAGGTGAGGATCTTACAATAACTTGATCTTCTATTGTGATAGACATCTTCTGATGGCTGAAATAGATCATGATAAATGACAACTTATATTGTGATAGACATCTTGTGATGGCTGAAATAGATCATGATAAATGAAAACTTCTATTGTGATAGACATCTTGTGATGGTTGAAATAGATCATGATAGATGGTATCTTCTATTGTGATAGACATCTTGTGATGGCTAAAACAAATCATGATAGATGGAATCTTCTATTGTGATAGACATCTTGTGATGGCTGAAACAGATCATAATAGATGATGTGAATGTTCTCATGGCAAGTGCACATTACCTATAGGATATTTTTGAGTTATGGTAAATATCACGAGACTTGATATTCTTGGTTAGACCATATCTCTGATATCATATTGAGGTGATATCTAAAATACTTTTGAGTTATGGTGAATATCATGAGACTCGATATTCTTGGTCAGACCATATCTCTGATATCATATTGAGATGATATCTAAAATATTTTTTGAGTTATGGTGAATATCACGAGACTTGATATTCTTGGTCAGACCATATCTCTGATATCATATTGAGGTGTTATATAAAATAATTTTTGAGTTATGGTGAATATCATGAGACTTGATATTCTTGGTCAGACCATATCTCTGATTTCATATTGAGGTGACATCTAAAATACTTTTTGAGTTATGGTGAATATCACGAGACTTGATATTATTGGTGAGACCATATCTATGATATCATATTGAGGTGATATCTAAAATATTTTTTGATTTATGGTGAATATCACGAGACTTGATATTCTTGGTGAAACCATATCTCTTGATGTCACTATGAAATGATATCTTCTCTCTTAAAAGTAATGGATCTTTTGTGAATTGCGTTTTGATGAATTTTATCTTCCCTAGCTAAGAAGTAGAGTTGATGTTTTGTTTAGCTATGGTGAGGGTCATAAGTGTTGACACAGGAGACCACTACACATTTTGTTTGATCATCCTCTGTAGCAAAGAGGGAGTGTTAAAGTTTGTAGCTTCAGTCGTCTGATCATTAGAATACATATAATATATGTTGATTAATAGTAATATAATATATATGTTATATTATTATTAATCATGTGAAATTTAATATTTAATATTAAATTCTAATATATATGTTATATTATTATTACTCATATGAAATTTAATATTTAATATTAAATTATTAAATTATTCTTAATTAATAATTGATTGATGAAATATTATAAGGTTGATTAAATTATAACTAATGGGAAGAGGCATGTCCTTTCTCATAAATAATAATGAATAGACATGTCCCATGAAGGGACATGTCTCTCTTGGCCTCATTCCCAATATAAATGAAAGAGAGATTGTTGCATTTGGAAAACACATACAACATAGAGTGTTATTACATTTGCAGCTATCCTAAAACTTAACAATATATATAATGTAAACATACTTGAAATATATAAATGCATGTTCAAAATTATATATATTTAAAACTTACCTAACCACTAGTAGGTGTCACATATGTTGAATCTCTCCTATGAAGATGCTTCGAGCCCACACTAGAGGTAATGTTCTCTGCCCAAGTGTCACGAGCATCCTCTGGTTGTGAAGTAGCAACTGACCCCTGCAAACTTAGTAAAATAGTTGGTTATATACATGTATAGTATATATTATGTAAAGTAATTGAAATATATAAATACATGTTAAAAGTGTACACATGCATGTTTAAAATTACATATATTTAAAACTTACCTCACCACTAGTAGGTGTCACATCTATTGAATCTCTCGTATGAATATGCTCTGAGCCCACACTAGAGGTAATGTGCTCTGCTAACTATGCCTGCAAAATATTATACATAGAACAAACATCAATACACACATCTACAATTAATTGTTCACTGAAACTCTTGGAAAAGAGAAAATCAAAATTTATATACCTGGGTCTCAGGAGCAGGAGGATCATCAATGCACTACACCATCATATCATCAACAGAAACTACATCACCCACACCACCTCCAGTCCTAAATGTCTCCATTAATGAAGAGTGTAGGGGTGTGTATAGCTGGGATGGGAGTGTTGTAGAGTCTGAACCACCATGATTCAATAAAAAATCCATAAACGATCTAACATTAGTGTCAGTGTCCACCTTAATCAACCCACACAACTGTTCATCAAATGTGTTTAGGCCCTCAGCTATGATGTGTACATCTCCAGCCTATATACCTAGCTCTACAAAGTGCTATGAAATGTGTTGTGCATGACTAGATGGTGTGTCATGGGTCAGTGGAAATATAGGACCCCGTGCAAGTTTGATGACATCTCAGATTGACTGTACCGAGATCCTCTGCATGTCTAAAATATAAGAATATAATCGTAGGAGATCCTCCAAAAATTAAAGCACCACATCCAAATGACTATGATATCTAGAAAGTGCTCGTATGTCTCCTGGTGGAGGAAGACCTGCAGCTCTATATGTTTCATCATTGAAGCCTACAATAATACTAGATGAAGCCTCAGTAGATGATCTGGATCAACTTGGTCTAGTCAAAATGTATCTTCCCAGTGTGTGAGAAGTGATTGAGGTGGCTATAGAAGAAATCTCCCCTATCATGTTGACTACTCCCCTCTGGGAAGAAATGACCAATCTATCTGTAGTAGCAGCCATCATTGGTGCCACTGTCAGAGTCCTCTGTCCAACCAACTATCTATGAGCATGTACAACTTGATCAGCCCTATGATACTGATCATGGTCTGCAACTCTACCGCGCCCCTAACTGTAATATCTAGGAAGATCTACATAGTTGACCTTGAGTCCCAAACGGAACTCATTATACAACTACTGGGAAAAATATAATGAAATCTGGTCATTATTAGGATAACGACCATGTACAACAAGAAAATAGGGGTATATCATGTATGCAATATGATACACCCTCACCTTGGGCTTCCCATCATAAATTGGGAAAACCTCTTGTTTGATGATTTCCTTAGGGACACGGATCTGGACTGTCTCCAAGGAAACATCACCTGAGACCTCGGCTCTCAAATCTCAAAAAATACTATCAATAACGTGTGGTGTGAAGGAAGAGTGAGATCTCAATCTCGCATTCATGTCCTCCAAACTCCTTAATACAGTGATACAAATATATCTGTATATGCCAGGCTTAGATGTACGAATGAACTCTCTAAGTCAATCTGTCTCTGACTGAGCAATCTAAAAGATAGTCGCAAGATCAAGAGTTCAAGGTACATCCTAAGCTGGTACATCCTGAGTGGCCATCTAGATGTAACATGTGAAAGCTAAGTGTTAACAATTAAGTACTTGATTACATGTTATAACTGTGTGTAAAATGGAAACAAATATCTTAATATATAAAATTATACTTAAATTTATAATACTATTTGAGTTCTACTTGGGTTCTTAAGTGATCATATTATATGTCTTAAGGGTCCTAAGAGTTCTTAAAGAGTTTTACGTCACAATAGGGGTCCTAAAGGGACCTAGGGTGTACTAATAGTCCTAAAGGGTTCTTGGATGTACTAATTCATATTTATAGGTCCTATTAGGTCAAGTAAGTGATCTTATTAGGTCTTAAGGGTCCTAAGGGTTCTTAAAGAGTTCCAATAGGTCATCATCAGTGTCTTAAAGGGTTATACTTGAGATCTTAAAGAGTTTTATGTCACAATAGGGGTCTTAAAGGGTCCTAGCATGTACTCATAGACCTAAAGGGTCCTAAGATGTAGTAATTGGTTTTAATAGGCCATATTAGTCCTATTAGGTCTTAAGCGGTCTTATTAGGTCTTAAGGGTCGTAGGGATTCTTAAAGAGTTATAATAGGTCATCCTAGGTGTTTTAAAGGGTCCTACTTGGGTTCTTAAAGAGTTTTATGTCACAATAGGGGTCCTAAAGGGTCCTAAGGTGTACTAAGGGTCCTAGGATGTACTAATTGTCCTAAAGGGTCCTTGGATATACTAATTGGTATTAATAGGTCCTATTACTCTAATTAGGTCTTAAGGGGTCCTATTTTAGGTCTTAAGGGTCCTAAGGGTTATTAAAGAGTTTTATGTCACAATAGGGGTCCTAAAGGGACCTAGGGTGTACTAATAGTCCTAAAGGGTCATTAGACGTACTAATTGGTATTAATAGGTCCTATTAGGTCAAGTAAGTGGTCTTATTAGGTCTTAAGGGTTCTTAAAGAGTTTGAATAGGTCATCCTAGGTGTCTTAAAGGGTTCTACTTGGGTTCTTAAAGAGTTTTATGTCACAATAGGGGTCCTAAAGGGTCCTAGGGTGTAATCATAGTCCTAAAGGGTCCTAGGATGTACTAATTGGCCTTAATAGGTCATATTAGTCCTGTTAAGTCTTAAGTGGTCTTATTAGGTCTTAAGGGTCCCAGGGAATCTTAAAGAGTTATAATAGGTCATCCTAGGTATTTAAAGGGTCCTACTTGGGTTCTTAAAGAGTTTTATGTCACAATAGGGTTCCTAAAGTGTACTAAGGGGTTGTCTACATGTCTTAAAGGGTCCTAGGATGTACTGAGGAGGTCCTCCTATGATAATATTTTAACATCTAACTGTACATGAATAACATTTATACATAACTCTAGAACATATGTACATAATTGAGAGAGAGAGAGAGAGAGAGAGAGAGAGAGAGAGAGAGAGAGAGAGAGAGAGAGAGAGAGAGAGAGAGAGAGAGAGAGAGAGAGAGATTCCTAATATAACTAACTAAAAACAATTTAATAACAAATATTTTTAATAATTTCTATAAGATCTTAATGTTTTCTAACATTTCTACTATGGTTTCTAATATTTTATAACATTTGCTAACATTGTAGTACAATTTTCTATTATTTTCTAACATTTTCTAACATACTACTACAATTTTATAACATTTGCTAACATTCTACTACAGTTTTCTAACATTTTCTAACATACTAAGTTACAATTTTCTAACATTTGCTAACATATTCTAACATTTCTACTATGAGTTTCTAATATTTAATAACATTTTCTAACATTCTACTATGATTTTTTTAACATTTTATGACATACTGTACTACAATTTTTTAACATTTGCTAACATCCTACTACGATTTTCTAACACTTTCTAACACACTTCTACAATTTTCTAATATATTCTAAGATTTATACTACAATTTTCTAATATTTTTTTATATTTTATAATATTTTCTAACATTCTACTATGATTTTGTAACATACTACTACAATTTTCTAACATATTCTAAAATTTCTACTAGGATTTTCTAACATTTCTACAAACTAAAAATTATTTAAAACAAATAACTACCTAAAATAAATATAAAATAAATAATTTACAATAAAAAATGAGAAAAATGTGTGTACCTGATACTAATAACAATAAGAAGAAGTCAAAAAATCTCGGGACATCTTGATGTCGTACTAGATGTCACTAGTTCTCTCTAAGCCTGGGGTCTACAAGATCTCCAACAGTAAATTGTGAAATGAAATGGGCAGCCAGAAATATATAAAAATCTGGTCAAAAATCACTTCACTCGAAGATGGTGTTTGAGTGAACTACCTTACGTGGGGTAGTTTGTGCGAAGGGGGGTCTTCGAGAGAACACCCCACGTAAGGTAGTTCACGCGAAGTCAGTTAACCCCTTCGTGCGAACAGGGGGCTTCGAGCAAAGGTAGTAAAATGAAAAAAATATTTGGAAAGATAGATTTCCTTTGTCATTGAACTAATAGATGGATCTCAACTATTGGTAAGGTGTCTCTCTTGAAGTCAATGGTCCAGGCACTCCCTGTTTATAGGTGTTTTGTATATATAGCTCATACAAGCTATATTAAGCAATTTGATGCCCATTCTATAGAGTTCTTATAGGTAGGTAACTTACTATCCTCAAAGTGGAGATTGGTTAAATGGGATTCACTGTATAGATCAAAGCAGGATGGTGGCCTTCGTTTACAATAGGTAAGAATGAATGGCCACACTTTGGCTGCTAATCTCTTCTCAAGATGGTGTATCAACCAAGATCAAAGATGGGCTGAAATCCTCAATATAAAATATTGGGGGGAGTGGAAGAAAAGGAAGTTCTTCGGTATGATCTGCAAGGAATTGAATCCATGATCTGGCATAATCTCCAAAGAGGAACATAGTTAGTAAAGCAAGGTCTATTTTGGATCCATAATAAAGTTGTTGAAGCTATGTTCAATAAGGACTCTTGGGATGGATTCCCTCCTATTCTCTCCCGATTTCCCCATTTGTAGTCTCTTTGCAATAACTTTCTTGAAGCTGGATGAAGCAAAGTTGAGGATTTTAAATTTGATATGGACTTGGGGCAAGGACAAATGGATAGATGAAAAGAACCACACGAGTAGCCTCATGGAGGTTCAAAAGAGGAAAAGGAGCTTGCTGGAATCTTGGTTGGTAGAATGTGTAACTCACTCAATGGAGCAGATATTCTTCCTTGGGGCCCTAAGTTGAAGGGTAAGTTTTCAGTAGCTTTGGGGTACTAGGAACTAGATAGGTTGGCTTTAGGAAGGTCAAATGTGCCTTGGGGGAAGCAAGTTTGGAACTATACGGCTTGGCCTAAGTATAATTTTTTCTTGTGGTTAGTTATACAGAACAAATGTCTCATTTGGGAGAATCTTAGGAAAAGAGGGTTTCGAGGCCCTTCTATTTGTGTTTTATGTAGAAAAAGTGAGGAGACTAGCCCTCGTCTCTTTTTCCAGTGCTCTTTCACTAGGGAAATATGACATTGGTGGTGGGGAGTTTGGAAGCATGCTTATGTTCATATCAACTCTTTGGTGGCTTGAAAAAAACCAAAGAATTTTTCAAGATAAGAGCATGTCAGTGGAGAAAGTGTGGTTGCATGTTACACATATGATACTAGAAACTCTAATGGCGAAGTGTGATCTTTCTAAGATAGTAGACCCTAAGGATTTGCAAGTTGTCCAAAACTTACAGATTTTTGGTGTGACTTTTAGAAATGGTCTATTCAAGAGGCAATAGGTAAGGTGTAGACATGATAAATAGAAGGTTCAATGGGATGATAAGTGCTATCCTCCACCTCCAGGAACCCTCAAGGTCAATATCTATGGGTCTTCTAGAGTAAATCTAGGGCATGCAAGAGTTGGAGCTGGTAGGGATAGCTTTGGTAATGTTATTTTATTATTCTCAGTGTATAAGGGCCATCAGATCAATAATTACATAGAGGCTCTTGTTGTTCTCATATCTCTTGAAAGAGGCTGTGATCTTGGATGGAGCAAGATAATATGTGAGTCTAACTCCCAAGTTGTTGTAGATGTGTTGAACAAATAGAGGATGGATGATGTTGATTGACATTTGGTTGTGGTGGGCCGATAGATTCTCGGTTGGAGAAACTCTATGGAGTCTGTTTCCTTTCGTTATGTTCCCTAGAAGAGGAATAGGGCATCAGATTGTTTGGCCAAGTGGGCCTCAGAAGGATTGGATGGTTGGAATGTTACAAATTGAGGGCAATTGCCCCCAGAGCATACTCAGGATTTGGAGATGATTGTTAAAGAGAACAAAGTGGGTTAGTCATGACCCTTTAGGGGTCACTCTTTGTTAATGCTTCTTGTTTTGTTCTCCCCTCTGGGATTTCAAGCCCTTTGATATGTACTATTATTCTTGAATCAATATTTTTTTTACCCTTTTCCAAAAAATAAAAATAAAAATGGTAATACCATACAAAATTGTGTATGTACCATGTATATTTCTATACACCACGTCAAGAGCTCTTGGCTGAGTTATGTCAACTTATACGCTAAAACATATTGAATTGAGCACCAAAATAACATATTTGAGGGCAAGACAAAAATAAGTGTATAATAGTGGCTTAAACATCATCCAGTTCGACAATTTATAGAATTTGAAATAAGAAAATGAGTGACTTAAAATAGAGAGCTCTAACAGTCCCCCTATCATCTTGCACACATGATATATAGTCTATCCTATTTTTAGAAGGAAATAATTTTTACTTGACCATTTGATCGAAAAAATGTATGATTTCTATGGGTGACATGTAAATAGAGTGGAGAAAATTGCCAACTCTAATATATTTTTATAATATATATGTGCAAACAAGTACTTACTGTTAGAAAATTATACAAACTTGTATATGTATTATCTACACGATATATCCAAAGGTGCGTGTATGTATATACATACACAAAAGTGTATTTATATATCAAGCATAACACACACTTAACTTGGTATTAAGTTTAATTCAATTGGACTACAGAAAAGAACAGCGTAAATAGAGCAGAGTAAAATAGCTCGTATGCACTTTTCTCCCCCACTATATTGTTATAGTATTCATAAATGGACAAATAATTACTTTAGGCATATTATACAAAATTGTGTATGCATTTATATTATATATGTCAGGTATGTATACAAATATATACACACAAAAGTGCATATACAACAAACATCACATGAACTTAAATTATTGTTGAGTTCAATTCAATTTGATGACAAAAAGGGCAAGTTAAAATGAAAGATATATGTAGTGGTAAAAGGGTTTAAGCTCTATTGATTAAAATATTGGGTCCTCATTGTAGAAATCCAAGTTAAAATTTTTAAAGGAGTGTCTACTGTGGAATTCTAAGTTGTGACCCTTGATCTTCTATTGTTAATTTGTAGTATGGATGGAATGTGTGTGTGTGTGTGTTTGAATTTAATGCTCCAATAGTTAAAGAGTTAGAATAGGAATCAAAAAGGATTTGTAGATTTGTTTGAGTTAGTTACCAATAGTCTCCGTAAAAGTGTCAATTAGTTTTAGTTAGTTGTCAATCATATCTAGTTTGTTGTCATTTCTATTAGCATAATTATGGGATCTTGTTGAAGTAAAATGACTCTCTATATTTGTATTCTCCAGTGATAAATAATAAGCTGCGAGTTCTTATTTATTCTTGGTTTTACTTTTGTTGTTCTATTTTTCTTTTAGTATAATATCTTTTTTTTTTATATGGTATTAGAGCCATCTTTCTATTAAAAAAAAATTTAGTGTGTGCTTAAGAAGACCTTTTGTACTATTGGAATATGCTATGAAAGGAAAATAATTGTGTGAAAAATAGTTCCCTACGCTAAACTCATGAGAAGAGGATCATGCAAATTCAGATTTAACCCTTAGCAATTACAGAATGATAATACAGTAACATGCATACATAGAAAAATGAGAATTAAACAATGATTTACCCTGGGGAAAACCTTTCGGTAAAAAACCCCAGCACTCCAAAACCTGCACAATGTATTAATCAAAACTAATACCATTTTCAATACACTTGCAATGCAAGTTCTTTTAGGAGATAACCGACACTTGAAGACAAATTTGGCAGCATAAAAAATGTTCCAAGAATACACTAAATTCTCTCAGATTTGCAACCCTAAAAAATGCTTATATCATGTGCTTCACTTTTTAGGGCAACTTCCAAAGACAGTCGTATTAGGGTTTTACCCTGAACCCCATGATTGTAGAAGAGTGTACAGTACTCAACTAATTAGTTGCCACATGTCTTCACCCGTCATCGAAACTTCCATAATTAGCTCTTACAAATATTAATGACCGTCATAGGAATCTGTCATAACCATTTCAGTCATGATTACCTTACACATTGTCCAAAGTTTTGACATTTGGAAAATATCAAATGTAAGGAAATATACAAGGTTGAGACACCTTATTCCTAACATGCTAGAGATGAAGCTATCAAGGAGATGAGGCCTAAAGAAGAACCACCAAATCTTGGCAGTGCTGGTGATTTCATTGAAGACGAGACAATTAGTAGATGCAGTAGAGGCTAGTTAGATGCTTAATAGTTTGAGGTGCTCATGGATTGGAGAAACTATGCCTCATTGGGATTATGAGCCACACATGTGAGGATTGGTGTCCAATAGTTCAAGGAGATCTAGAAAATCTGGAAGTTTAACATCATACCTTTATGAGGGTTACAAGGCATTTCTTGTGCAAATGCTTTCGAATGGTGTTGGAGGCTTGGATGACAGCTACATGACTATACCAATGATTGGGAGCAGATTGAAATGTCTTTATGCTCCAAGAATTGTCTTCAAACAAAATAATATGCATAATATGTTTTGTATTAATCTAAGTTGTATGTCAATTTAATGTTGTAGCATTAAGAGGGGTTGTTGGAATTTAATGCTCCAATAATTAAAGAGTTAGAATAGGAATCGAAGAATATTTGTAGATCTGCTTGAGTTAGTTGTCAATAGTCTCCAGAAAAGTGTCAATTAGTTTTAGTTAATTGTCGATCATATCTATTTTGTTGTCATTCATATCGATATAATTATAGGATCTTATTTAAGTCAAATGACTCTATATATTTGTATTCTTGGGTGATGAATAATAAGCTATGAATGGGCTTGGCCCTTTGGTGAAATGGTGGGGCTGCTTGAGTGTAGTGCCTACAACCAAGGTTCAAGTCCCTACGACGTCTCTCTCTATCGTGGTTCTCAATGGAGAGTTGTTACGTTGAACCTTGGTGAAATAGTGGGGCTTCTTTCCTGTAGAGCTTACAACCAAGGTTCAACAAATTTTAAAGTGAGGCCAGAGGAAAATGGAGTGGTGGAGGAGAGAAGAGCTAGGGTTTCAAAGTAGGCATGAGGGAAGGCTGAGAGATGGATTCTATAGGCATGGCCTAAGATGACCGTGGTTCCCACCAGCTAGGTGTTTGGACTCAGGCAAGAGAGCATCTAACAAGATAGGAACAGAGAGGGTACAACCGAGCCTGATGCAGAACAAGTGGGGTTCTGCAAGAATTTTTTCTAGTCGCAGGGAAGGGAATCAAGAACCAACTGATAAAATTTGGCTTCCAAAGATAGATGCGGGCCCCCGACCTCTCTAATCTAAGCTGTTGGTTCTCTAATCTAAGTAGACTATTGTCTTTAAAGAAAGAATGGTATCAGAGCCATAACCCTGGTCCAGAATCATGAGATATTGTCTTCATAATCTTCAATCACATCTGCGAGTCAGATACTATCCATTTCTAGTCACAAATTGAGATATAAAACTAAGAGCGAAGAGTCCACCTCTGTAGGGTTGCACCTCAGTGTTAGGATTGAGAATTATCAAACCTCTTATCTTATTTTGTTTAAATCAGTTTTCTGTATCTCTCCTGTAAACCCCTGTAAGTGTCTTAGTTGAACCCATACCTCATTTGCAAAAGAAAATGGCTGAGTTCCACAGATCTGCTCCACAAGATGGTGTCGAAAGAATTAATGAAGCATACATGGAAGGATTCTTTGAAGCTCCTAAAGTACGACCAACCAGCGGAGATTTTTCTGTTGATGATGATATACCAGACATACAGACAGATGAAAAGACTCTATCTAGACAAGTAAGTACCTTCAAAGCTCCTGAGTTGAAGCCTAATAGTGTGTATAAAAGAAGTACCTATAGTCCTAGTAT
>MU226203.1:2868126-2881538 GCA_018584345.1 Thuja plicata
GATAGAAAGTTGGATCAATACTTTCTTGATCATAGGAACATTGTCAGGAACAAATGATGAAAATACCTGTAAATTTGCAGTTAATTATCTATGGGGAATAGTACGTGCCTGGTGGAATAGTAAATCTATCCAAGCAAAAAATTCCACTATATATCAGAAGTTTGTTACTCAAGCTGTGATAGATCCACAAACTGGCTAAATAGTGCAACAATAGATTCAACTAGTACCAATCAATTGTTTAATGAATGAGATAGTAAATGAATTCTGTCCAGAATAGACAAACAAGAGTGACAGAATAATCAAGGATATTCTTCAGATGAAATGCTGTGATTTAAAGGATTTTTATGCTTATTCTAACAATTTCAAGAAATTGTTGTATCAGCTGAACAATGAAGATCAGATCAACATGGCCAAAACTAAGTACCTTGAGGGATTGCCTTATAATATACATGATAAGGTAATGTCTTATCTTGACCTAAGATCTTTGACCATACAGGACTGCCCTATTTCTGACCTGATCCAGTTTTTTAAAGATCAAATCCTGAATTTTATTGATACCTGCAAGTATGAACAGAAATTTACTAAGCATGAAGCATAGCGTCTTGCACCCACTTTCCTTGAAAACTATGGCTGTAATCCATTTACTAAATCCCAGCGTTGGCTAACCAAACACCAGAAACTTTGGTTTCAACCTCGCTCTTTTCCTCGCCGCAAGTATTATGCACCTAAAAATAGATTCTTGCGTAAAAGACAAAGCCCTCGACCGCAACCTAAACAAATTATTTTCTATATCTGTAATCAGCCTGGTCATAAAGCCCCTGATTTCCATTGCAAGAATAAAGTTGTTAAAGTTGTCTACTCTGATCCTACTGTAGCAGCATGGTGGGATGTTGTAGATGAAGAAGAAGATTTGTACATGCAAGATAATATTTTTGAACCTATTCTTGATGAACAACAAATATCAGATGAAGATGATGCTTTGTTACAAGATCTTGCAGATACTTTACAAGAAGCTGAGCAACAGCTCTATGAAGAGGACGAAGAGGATATGCCTACCCTAATGATGAATTATCCTCGGAGAGGAAGAGGAAATAAAAATAACTGGCGTAATGCTAACAATAGAGGAGGTAGAATGCACAAATGGAAATATGATGATGAAGAATCTGATTACATGTCCATTTTTTCCAAAAGATCATCATCAAAACCGCCACATATGTCCTATCAGCCACCATTCAACAAAGAACCTAAATTTGAGGAATTCACCCAAGGGTTTCAAGATTTTAATATGTACCAGACAGAAGAGCCTAGAGAACAGGTATGTCATCAGTCACCTGTATTTAACCTAGTCACCATAGAAACCATAGATAGGAAGTTTTTTAAGAAAGAAAAACAGTTAGATCCTATCATACATGCTCTGTCTACCTATCATGAACCCATTCCTCCAGTCCTTAGACCTCAAGTCTATAGACCTTATACATCCTGTAAAATAAGAGAAATAGATGAAGAATCATCTTATTCTAGTTTAAATCATCTTCAGTTTGAAGAACAAATCCAAGAGGAATATGAAGATGAAGAAATCATTTTCCCTAATATTCCTGATCCTAGTACTGCCAGGATGGTTATGACTGTACTACCAGAACCTACTCCCAAGTTAGAACCACAATATCTTGTCCACTTACTCACTGGCAAGTTTTCCCAGTATATCAGTGTAATAATAAATGGTAAAGCATATGATGCCCAGATTGACACTGGTGCCTCACTATCTTTCTGTAAACAACAAGTTCTAGAAAGATGGGAACAATTGACAGAAAAGACTGTTTATACTGCCTGTGATGTACAAGGTAATGAATTTAGATGTGACAAATACTGCCATCAACAGACCTTGCAGGTAGAAGGGAAAAAGTTTAAATGTGACTTCTTTGCTATGCAACAGATGCCAGTAGATGTGTTACTGGGTGGTAATTTTATTGACAGATACACTCCATATGGGTGTACTACAAAAAGTGTTATGTTCACTTTACAGGGAGAAAATATCAGTACTCCTAGACTAGTCTATGCTTCAGAGAAATATCCAGCTGTCAACAGGATTCAAACTACTGAACCTCTTACTAGTTTAAAAGAATTATTCATTCAGAATATTTTCTCTAAAGATCCATAGACGTTCTAGGACAAAGAGATGCCAGAAATGGAAATAAAGCTCCAGCCAAATGCCAGGATGAAAAGCGAGAAGAAGATCCCCATACCTGCTCATGACTATGATGACATGCAAGCAGCAATCGAAGAACTCAAAAAAGGGAAGTATATTGTCCATTCTCAATCTGATTTTAATTGTTATGCTTTTATGGTTAACAAAGAATCAGAGAAAAAGAGAAAAAAGAAAATGATGGTAATAAATTATAAACTATTAAATGCTATCACTATTCCTTTCCCTTATCCTATACCAGATAAATCATATCTGTTACAAAAGGTTGCTAATGCTAAGATCTTCTCTCAGTTTGATTGTAAATCAGGATTCTACCAGATTCATGTTAAAAAGGAAGATCAACAAAAAACTGCATTCAGTTGTCCTTTTGGACATTTTGAATGGACTGTCATGCCGTTTGGATTGATGAATGCTTTGTCATACTTTCAAGAAAGAATGGATAAAATCTTCAGTGGCTGTGAAGATTTTTTGTGTGTTTATGTAGATGACATTCTAATTTTCAGCAAAGACATTGATGAGCATAAGTCTCATTTAGATACATTTTACAAGTTATGTTTAAATTCTGGGATTGTTCTGTCCCTCAGCAAGATACAATGGTGCTCAGACTCTTGTAAATTTTTAGGAATGGTTGTTAAATCCGGTAAACTTGAGGTTCAGCCTCATATAAAGGATAAAATCCTTGAATTTCAGCCTCCATTAAATACTAAGGAGCTGCAAGGATTCTTAGGTATGCTTAATTATGTAAATAGCTTTTATCCTAATGTAGGTTTTGATCATGAACCACTCCAACAGCTATTGACAAAAAGGAAACCACAGTGGAGTCCTATCCACGATGAAGCAGTAAAGAAAATCCAGACAAAAATCCAGAATCTTCCTGTATTACATGTACCAACAACACAGAACTTTGTCTTATATACAGATGCTTCTGATTATGCATGGGGAGGATATTTGTGTTTCCTAAAAGATGGTAAAGAGTATATCTCTGAATATACTAGTGGTGTTTTCCCTGCTGATGTAAGAAAATGGATCTCATCTGATAAAGAGATCTATGGTGTAATAAATTGTTTAAAGAAGTTTGCTCTGAAATTGATGCATCTCCCAAAATTTGTCATCAAGACAGATTGTACAAGGTTTTTAACCTTCAAGGAGAAATATCATAGACGCAAAGATGGAAGAGGAAAATATGTCTGTTGGCAGGCATATTTGAACCAGTATAATTATGAAGCCCAGCACATTCCAGGCAAAGAAAATGTTGTTGCAGACTATCTCATTCGTCAACACCTTCCTACAGTCTTCATGATTAATACAGAAGCTCCACATCCTGGATTCCACATCAACAAGGAATTCAAAGTCTTTTTCAAAAGCCTCCATCATATAGCTCAGATAAACTGCTTACAGTCAGGAATCAACGAGAAGTTTCATGGCTATGCCAGATATGCAGCAGAAACCCTAACCAACCTTGGCTGTATTACACCTCCTGTATCTCTTAGCAACTTTGAAGACAATATCAATTTCACTATCCTAAGGCTAGATACAGATCATCAATATTTTATTTTTCTTGATCTTATCTGAAAACCCTTTATCACATATCATATCAAGTGTGATGTAACGTCTGCTCACCACAATGGCCGACTACTTGATTTCTTCAGATATGTAGGTCCCCATAAGATAAATCCTGATCATAATCTCAGCCTTGAAGTGTGTATCAAAGTCATCACCAAACTCAGACTTGAGTGGGAATCTTACTTTTCACCCCACTTACTATATGATGACAATCAACATGATTGGAATATTCGCCATCGGTTTACTTTATTATGCAAGTGGAGACCACTCACATGGGAACAGATCTTTGATCATGGTGAATTAACACCTCCACTACCATCACCGACAAACAACTCATCTTCAATTTGTTCTGGATAACTTTAAAAGAGAATCTTTGTACAAGCTGTCACTGTCTTTAAGACATACCGCTTAACCCGGTCATCCAGTTCCTGGTAAAGTTTACCTGCTAAGGTATTATAAATAAGCCCTTTGCGGAAGCATTGTGGGCATCGAGTAATGAAGTCTTAGAGTTCTTAGCGAGTCTTAAGAATTCAAGTAGAGAGTATTCTCTTCTCTTTTAAAGAGAATCAGAAATCAGACCTTGAATATGTCTAGTGAAGTTGAGTCTTGTAAACAGCTTCTAGTAAGTCTTATTGTCATAATCTTTATCTGTGTCTGTATTGCTCTATATATGTTTTTCCACCATTAATAGATAGAAGCCGTATCCATTCGGCCAACAGCCTCCGTCGTTGGTTCTCTAATCTAAGTTGTTGGTTCTCTAATCTAAGTAGACTATTGTCTTTAAAGAAAGAATACAACCAGACAATTAATGTATGCATTTTCTCAGAGATTTGGAAGAACTTGGTCCAAATGCTGAGAGCAGGGGCATTTTTTATGAAATGGGGGGAGGGGATGTCCGACCTATCCTAAGATTAGGAACTGGGTAAATGAAGAATGGGGTCCCTACTTTGAAGTAAAAACCTTGCAAACGTTTTCTTTTTTTATCATCGTGGGCATAGAGAATGAAAAAATCATAATCATGTTCAATGGACCCTTCATGATGGGTGGGATTGGTTTCTATATAAAAGACTAGATCCCAAAATTCAACCCTAGGCAAGCATCAATCAAGGAAGTCCCGATTTGGATTCGTCTCTACAATCTCCCCCATGAGTACTGGCATGCAGAGTTTTTTAAGATGGTCGGTGATCAGTTGGGCAAATTTATCAGGGCGGATGAAGTGATGGATAAAAAAGGACTACTGCATGTATGTTAGGATTTAAATACTATGGAAACTGCACCTGCCACTGCCGCATGTGGTGGAAGTTTGCATGACTGAAGGATACTGGTGGCAGGAAATAGAGGTTGAAGAGATACTGGAAAAGTGTAAAGAATGCAGGGAATGGGGGCACAAGGCAGAAGAATGTTCAGTAGGATAGAAAGGGAAAGGAAAAGAAGTTAACAGCCTGGAGAACATCCTAGCTCATCTAATCCTAGTTCTTGAGAACCCCATGATGCCAACACCCAAGATCCAAAAAGAAGGGAACCCCCAGGTGGTTAGCACAGACATCAATGAGGCGGGATTGAATGCAAGGGAGCTTCAGTTGGTTACTAGTGAAGAGAGAGGATCATCTCGGAAGGAAGTGGAGATGGTCTTGGAGGGTTTTGGTGTCATGGAAGAACCTAATAGGGCACTGGAGGAAAATCTTATTAGTCCAAGGATCCCACCGCAGACAAACAACATGGAGCTGGAACCAATGCAGGAGGAGGAAGGAACAGGGTCGGCTATGGAGCAGGGTAGCAGCCGTGAAGAGTATAGTGGTGAGTTTAAGGACATACACATGTCCCCTATGAAAAAATGACTAGATGGCTCCATGACAAATTTGGAGACAACCCCCAATGAAGAACAAGAAGAAGATCCTTTGGGACTTAATGAGGAAGTTGGTATAAAGGAGCACAGATCAATCAAGCAAACAAAGTCTCAAATGAAAAAATCCAATCTTGGAAGCCAAAAAAAAAGAGGGAAAAATTCAATCCAGTAGCTACTGGAAGATGCAGGCAACATGAAGGGGCAAACTAAGCTTTGATCCGGAAGGGACTTGTTCCCTTCTGAGCAGCCATGAAGCTCCTAATGTGGAATATCAGGGGCTGCAATGCCCTTGACAAGAGATGTCATATTAAGAGAGGTCTTGACTAGGAAAATCCCAATATTGTGTGCATTCAAGAGACTAAGTTATATGGTGAAAATTCAACAAAGGTGTTTGGGGTCAGACAGAAATGGTTTCATTTTTTTTGTAGATGTAGTCGAAGCCTCAGGATGCCTAGGGATCATCTGGAACCCTCGATTGGTTAAGGTGGAAGCAATCACCAAGGAAAGGTTTTGGAAATTGGCCAAGGTGAGTTGTTTCACTATTAATGTTTCAATCTTCTTATTCAATGTCTATGGCCTTGTCAAAACAGAGGATAAGGGATTGGTCTGGGAAGAAATTACTATGGCTTTGGAAGGCCTTGGGCAGCAAGTAGCAATTTTTGTAGGGGATTTTAATGCCACCCTTGTACACTCAGATAAAGGGGTGGTAGAGGAAGCCTTAGCAGGGTCCAAATAGATTTTTAGAATTTCATAGTTAATAATGGGTTGTGGGAGGTGACAGCGGGAGGAGGGAATTACACTTGGAAAAATAGGAGATTGGGATTCTCTAACATTGCTAAGAAGCTGGATAGGTTTTTCTTGGCAGGTAGTTGGAATGCACTTCCAGTTTTGTTCGAGGCTTAAATCCTGGGCTATCAGGATCATAACACTTCTCGATGGCATTAATGAATCACAAGGATGGGGTACCACCCCGGTGCCCATTCAAAATG
Organism: Thuja plicata; assembly: GCA_018584345.1. Classification (NCBI taxonomy): domain Eukaryota; kingdom Viridiplantae; phylum Streptophyta; class Pinopsida; order Cupressales; family Cupressaceae; genus Thuja; species Thuja plicata. Next base: position 2,874,728 of record MU226203.1, read on the forward strand.
GAGAAAATGTGGCTGAGAGAGCCAGATTCAGGGAAATGGTCTCTCAATGGTGGGTTTCGGCTCCAAGGGAAGAAGGGAACTTAGCCTTTCAATTTTTTAAGAAACTATTATTCATTAAGCAAAAACTGAAAATTTGGAATAGGACCCATTTTGGAGATATTTTTGCTGAAGAACAGAGATTGGAAGGGTAGCTGGAAGTCCTATACTACAAGGTACAAAATGAGGGTATGGAAAATGTAGATTTCCTAATGGAAAAATACCTACTAAGTAGATACATTTAAATCCTACAAAGAGAGGAAGTTTATTGGAGACATAAATTAAGGGAGAGTTGGCTTAAAGCAGGGGATAAAAACACAAAGTTCTTCCATAGCTCTGTGAAAGTCAAAAGAAGTGTGAATAGAATCTTGGCTATCACGATGGCTAATGGTACCCTTACGGAGGATATAGAGGATATCAACTAGGAGGCTATTGAATTTTTATCCAACCTATGGGGTGAGGAAGGGGTCAACGATGACAGGGCCCAAAGAGAGATTTTAAAACCCATTTTGAAGGTGGTAAATCAGGCGGATAACTGTAGGCTAACAACCCCAATGTCCTTATCAGAACTAAAAGTGACGGTGTTTGGGATGGGCGGAGACAAGACACCAGGGCCTGATGGGTTCCAAGCGTTCTACTACCAAAAGGTTTGGGAGGTTTTAGGCCCGAAGTTGCTTGAAGTGGTGGAAGAGTCCCGATCCAAAGGCTTTATGTTGAAGGATTTCAACAATACAATGGTAGCCTTAATACCTAAGAAAGAGAAACCCAATACCTTTGAGGAGTTTTGACCCATATCACTCTGTAACACAATTTATAAAATCATCACAAAGGTGGCAACAAATCGCTTAAAGGTAGTTTTGGACAACCTGATTTCTTGGGAGCAGAGTGGATTTACCCCTAATAGTAACATATTTGATGGTATCATCATAGCTCATGAAGCCATCCACTTGCCCAGAGCTAGTAAGTAAAGGCACATGATTTTGAAACTTGACATCAGAAAGGTATATGATCAAGTGGATAGAGGATTCCTAATTGAGATTCTCATAAAATTTGGTTTTGATGAGAAATGGGTCCAATAGATCAAGGGAATGATAAGCTCATATCGAGCATCAATTCTGATCAATGGCAGCCCCCAAGGATTCTTTGAAATGTCATGAGGTATCCAACAAGGGGATCCCATTTCACCTTTTTTTTCATAATCCTGGCTAAAGTGCTTGGGAGGGCTATCTATAGGAAAAAATCCCAAGGAATGTGGAAGGGCATTGAGATTGCGTGAGGATTGGAACTACATCCCACTCTCAGTTCGTGGATGGTACCTGCCTTTTTGGGGTGGCCTCGATGTAGGAAACTACGATGATGAAAAAATTCTTAGACACCTACAGTGTGACATTAGGGAAAAATGTCAACTGGCAAAAATTTGAAGTTTTTTTTTTGGAACGGAGGTCAGAACTCAGAGGGCTATTGCGAGATTACTTGGAGTTTGTATTGGCCAACTTCTAGGAAAATTCCTTGGGACTCCCCTCTTTGCTGGTATAGATAAAGTAGAGGTATCAATGAATTTGGTTGACAAATGCTCTGCCAGGATGGATGGATGGAAGAGTAAATGGCTTACCCTGGTGGGGCACATATTACTACTAAAAATAGTAGTCTCAGCAATGCCTATCTACCCAATGGCATGCTTCAAAATCCCAACTAAAACTATTAAAACCATATAACAAAAGATGCTTAAATTCCTCTGGAATGGAGCACAGGATCAGGAAAAGATCCCCTTAATGGCTTGGGATAGAGTCTATCAAAAAAAGGCAGTGGCAGGGTTGGACTGCGGAACTGGAAGTTGACTAATGAGGCGATGGGCTCCAAACTGTTATGGAAAATGTATATCAAACCAGAACAATAATGGGTGAAAGTCTTGAAATCCAAATACCTGGACAATGCAGACTGAGAGAGAATTTTCATGATTAATAATCCACCTAGAGGGTCAGCCCTGTGGAACTTTTTGATCAACTGTAGAACAGTAATAACAAATCATTCGTCATGGCAGATTGGAGATAGTAGGAAAGCTTCCTTTAGGTAGGAATCTTGGGATGGACAACTGGTATTGGCTCAAGGGATACCGCACCCAATCATCTCAGCTACAGAATGACAATGGGGAACTAAGGTAGGTAATTTTCTGGATCTAACCTCTGTTGAAATTGGGCAGGAAGTCAAATGGAAGGAGACAATGAATTTGGGACTTTCAGAGGAACATCAAGAGATCTTGGGGAAAATATTGAGTAATAGAGTGGTCATTGGATCAGAGGAGAAAGATGAGGTAATCTAGGTAGGAGAAAAAAGCGGCCAGTACTATTGGCTACTCCTTGTTAGAAAATGAATTTCGAAAGGTGGAATGGGAAGGAAATATTTGCTGGAAGAAAGCCTGCTTGCCCAAAGCAACAACATTTACATGGCTGGTTGGGAATGGGAGAGCCCTTATAGGTGATCGAATTATGCATCTAGGATTTGGAGGACCTTTTAGATGTGTCCTGTGTAATAATGCAGAAGAGACTTTGGATCATTTGTTCCTAAATTATGAATTCTCACAGGAAGTTTGGAGATTTGGATTGCAAAAATTGAATTGGCATGGCCCCCTATCGTTCAAGCTCAGAGAGTGGTTAGAATCATGGCCAAATCCAACAGGCCTATCAACTTTGGTGGATATTTGGCATGTTCTTCCCTCGAGTACAATCTGGTTGATTTGGAATGAGCGGAATAAGAGAATTTTTACAGGGAAGGCTAAATCAGTAGCCCTTTTTTTTACCAAGAATGGAAGTGGCAGTGTCAGAGTTGGTGTCCAATGCGGCCACATAGACTAATGCTAGCAAGAATCCCTTCACCAGGGATGATATGATGATTTAACATTAGTGGCCTTGGTGAAATACAAACTAGTTAATGGGAATGGAAGGGTGCAACCTTTGGCTAGGGTCAAAGATGCAAGTATGAGTGAATGGCAATCTCCATCTCCTGGATGGGTCAAAATTAATTTTGACGGCTTATCACGTGACAACCCAGGAATATCTGGGATAGGATATATTACGCAGAATGAGAGGGGAGAAATTATGGTGCTAGGGGCCAAAAAGCTGAAAAATGGAACAAATAATGAGGTTGAGTGTTTGGCAGCAGTTGAGGCCATCCTAATGGCGAAATGAATATAGCTTAGGAGAATTCATCTAGAATGAGATTCAATCCTAGAAGTGAACGGGATAGGCAAAGGAAAAATGGACACCTGGTACTTGAATAAACAAATTAGATGAATTCAGAATCTGGCGGGAGAATTTGAAGATTTGAAAGTCTCACATGTGCCGAGAGTGGCAAATGAGATGGTGGACAAATTCTCAAATGTTGGTGCCGACAGATCACTAGAAAACCATTTTGAATTATTTGGAGATCTGAGGAATGGACTACAGAGGTAGACAAGAACACCAAGGAAGGAAACCATAGATTTGGGGCATTTGAATACAACAAAACTTGAGGCTGGGTAACTAGAACCAGAATGAAGGAACTTGTCATGGAAAGCACGTGGCACAATTTGCCTATTAGAAGGAAAGTGTTATGATGGTAAGGTGTATGTGTGTGAGCATGAAGTAATTTGATGTAATATCTCGTAAGTTGAGGATTTCACTACATGTGAATGGAGAAAAGGTACAGAGAAGAGTAATGAGAAGGAAAGGAGGGGACTGCAACATAATGACATCGCCTTTTGGGTCTCTAGAGGCTTCGGAAGCACTTTAAAGTTAACTAAGGAGAAGGAAAGGCCAACATTTCAAAATTTTGAATAGTAGGTAATAGAGAAAAATGGAGTTTAACTTCTCCCTTAGTACAATATGCCAAATCCAAGCTTTCGAAGGCCCCATCACGATAAATCGACTGAGCCATGTCTTCAAGGAGGAAGGCGAAGACTTCTGGGATGCAATACAAGACATTTTTGGGGACCATTATCTGCAAGATTGGTGGAAACCTCGCACAAACCTGGCCATCTCATCCTTGTTTGTTGCGCTCAGGTTCTCAATGGAGGCATCAAAAGATGAAGTGCTGAGGGTAGTAAAACAATGTATGGCGATTAAGCGGGTCGAGGGAATTGAGGATATTCTGCAGAGGACAGAGGTGGGGGTGGGTTTTCACATGGGAAATGCACCATTTCGAATGGTGGGACATGGAAATAGAGAACTGCAACCAATAGTGCTCTGGTCTTCAGCCAACCTAGAGGATGTTCACTTAGCTTGATCCCCCAGCGGCTAGAATGAATTGAAGGTCGTGTTGGAGAAAAGAAAGGCGGAGGTGCAGAATAAGGTCAAGCTCGATGGGATAAAATGGAAACATACACCCATTAAATCTAGTGTGGTGGTGGGAGAGGATGGTAGGCCTCAGATTCGAAGGCAGCTGATAGTCACAAGGAGGGGAGCAAAGACCAACGCAGCGCATAGGGCCCGAGAAGTGGAGGAAGGAGGCACGAGTGGTGTGGCTGAGGGTAAGACCCACATTGGTGACTTGGTGGAGGAAGGTGGTGCCTTTGGGAATTTCACAAAAGAGGAGGTTTCCAGGTGTTCAAATAATGGGTGTGGGTAGTGGGTTCCTTTTTGGATGTTTTGGAATAGAAAATCAATAATATTTCTGGCATGTGTACCGATAGCTGAACTTAGGAGCAAATCAGAGGAATGCAATGAAGTTTTTGCATGATTGTAATCCATAGCCATGTATGGCACTAATGTAATCTTTTACTACATATTAATGAAATATATATTACCGATGAAAAAATAATAATAAGCTGTGAATTCTTATTTTTTCTTGGTTTTACTTCTGCTCTTCTATTTTCCTTTTAGTATAATATCTCTGTTTATATATATATATATTTTATTGATATTCTAATATTGAATTCTAATATAGATATCTAAATTGGTATATAATATTAATTCTCATAAGAAACTAAATATTAATCTTCTAATATTGTAGGAAACTATGCATTAGTCTCATCAATACTTGTAAGACCTAGATTGTATTATCGCTTGTGTATAGTCAGAAAATGGAAGCACTTCCATAGGAGACTAGTTTAGCCTTCTGAGTGAGTGGTTTGGGGTCATGAAAAGCACCTTTGAATGGGTTCCTGATCTTGACATGGCTTCACCCCTGACCTGCCTTTCTAACCTCCATTTTATGACCTGAATTCTGCATTCTGGGTCTCTGACCTGTGATCCTGGGATCTGAGGACAGGGTCGACCTTTTGGGACTAGGTCGACCTCAACCCTGCCCTAGGATAGGGTTGACCTTGACCCTGTCCTAGGATAGTTCCAACCTCAACCCTGTCCCAGGGTCCCAAACCCAGAATCCCACAGATTCCCGGTTGTTGGTCTTCACAAAAAGTTTTCTCCCGCTTCTGGGTCGGCTGTTTCGAGTTTTGAATTGGTTGATTCCTAAATTATATTTAATATAGGTCCTCTCCTAGGGGTAAAGGCTTAAATGATGATTTAATTATCCTATGTAGGCCTCCTTAGAAGATTGTGCCCTAATTCCATATAAAAGGGAGCCTTCTCCTCTCATTTTCTCTAAGTATGAATAACCTCAATCAAGCAATTGAAGTCTTCTAATCAAGCATCAAGCATCCTTATGAAGTGAAGTCCAAGCAAGAAATTGAGAAAGATTTGAAGCAATCATCCATCATTCTCAAGTATCCATTTGCATGAAGGAGATCCATTGGAGGCCATTGAAGGATTCAAGCCAAAAAGTGCCCTTTTGGTGATCTCTCCATCCCTCTTCTTCTAAAGCCCTTTTCAAGTTCTAGAATCCATTCAAAGACTTTGTGTTGGAGATCTACAAGAAAGAGATTGAAGACATCCTTCCATTCTACATTCCATGTTTTGAAGCATACTTGTGGATCCACGGATTCGAATCCGCCACAAGGACATTACACGCAAGGTGAATCTTATGTGTTTACTTTGTTTATCTCTGCAATTTCAATTATATTATAAGGTTAATTCCAAAACCTAGGTTTGACCAAGGAAAACCCCTTCCCACCAACAAACAAACATTTTTATTGTAGGTACAGGTTTGGGACTATAAATCTGAGGCCAGATCTGGATACCCTTTTTGGATTTCTTTCGGACTGTGCAAACAGGGACACTTTTGGAGTTGAGCAAACCGAGTTGGCAAAAGTGGTATAGGGTCAACCTTTTTCATAAGACAACATCAAAATGGAAAAAGATTTCTGGGTTTTGTCCATCTCTCTATTTCGGTTTGATATCAACTATTGGCATCTCCAGAAACAGTCTATAGATCTCAAAAAATAGCAATCTTTGATCTGCAATTTTGTAAGGTTGGTATTTTCTCCAATTCTTTTCAATTACTGTCCTTAATCATATTAATCAATCAATTTATAGAATTTAAGATCCCCTTTCTTGGTCTCTTTCTAAATATCGGATTCATTTGTGTATTAACCCTTTGGGGTTGATCAAAATTGGATCTCCTATTTGTGTATTTGAGGGTGAAGGAAAGGAGCATCTTATCTTCCCTTAATCACAATCATAATTGCAATATGCAATCAACTTAGATAACAATTCTCTCCTTTACATTTTGGTAACATAAACAATCAATTCAATTCAAATCATCAAATAAATAATAATCTAAATTTTTTATGTTACATTTTGGTGAACCCGCGATAGACAACTCTTTCTTTTTGGTGTTAGATTTGCATTGTGTATGTTAGATCTTGCATGTTCTTTCAAATTACATTTCAATTAAATAGATC
>MU226203.1:2886569-2909045 GCA_018584345.1 Thuja plicata
CAAGCCAAAAAGTGCCCTTTTGGTGATCTCTCCATCCCTCTTCTTCCAAAGCCCTTGTCAAGTTCTACAATCCATTCAAAGACTTGGTGTTGGAGATCTACAAGCAAGAGATTGAAGACATCCTTCCATTCTACATTCCATGTTTTGAAGCATACGTGTGGATCCACGGATTCGAATCCACCACAAGGACATTACAAGAAAGGTGAATCTTATGTGTTTACTTTGTTTATCTCTGCAATTTCAATTATATTATAAGGTTAATTCCAAAATTGGGGTTTGACCAAGGCAAACCCCTTCCCACCAAGAAACAAACATTTTTCTTATAGGTACAGGTTTAGGACTGTAAATCTGAGGCCAGATCTGGATACCCTTTTCGGATTTCTTTCGGACTGTGCGAACAGGGACACTTTCGGAGTTGAGCAGACCGAGTTGGCAAAAGTGGTACAGGGTCAAACTTTTTCATAAGATGACATCGGAACGGAAAAATATTTCTGGGTTTTGTCCGTCTCTCTATTCCGGTTCAGTATCAACTATTGGCATCTCCAGAAACAGTCTATAAATATCAGAAAACAACAATCTTTGATCTACAATTTTGTAAGGTTGGTATTTTCTCCTATTCTTTTCAATTACTGTCCTTAATCATATTAATCAATCAATTTATAGAATTTAAGATCCCCTTTCTTGGTCTCTTTCCAAATATTGGATTCATTTGTGTATTAACCCTTTGGGGTTGATCAAAATTGGATCTCCTATTTGTGTATTTGAGGGTGAAGGAAAGGAGAATCTTATCTTCCCTTAATCACAATCATAATTGCAATATACAATCAACATAGATAACAATTCTCTCCTTTACATTTTGGTAACATAAACAATCAATTCAATTCAAATCATCAAATAAATAATAATCTAAATTTTTTATGTTACAACTTGTAACTAATTTTTTTTTTTAAAGCCAAAGTGGACTAGCCACCATATTTATATTAATATAAACTGATTCAAAGACTCATCCATGGAAGAATCAGGAAGAAACTCCAGAATCATAGTCATATACATGCAAAGAAAATACAAGGTTAATTACATATGGTTTTCCTCATGGAAACCTCGAATCCATACATGATGTTACAATATCTCAAAAACCCACTAAATGGGTAGATACAAAACTGGATCGAGCTACAGACCAAAAACTCACTATATCCATAATAAAATCGATTATAATATAATATAAATGACTGAAATCACAAGACTATCATTCATCCATAGGATAGGATGAATGCTGCACAAAATCCCATGCCAGCTCCCAACCCGTTGGTGGAGCTGTAGCAGACACTGCATACCAGCCATCGAGCGAATTTTGAGCTGCAGGGGGAATGGTGGAAGATTGAACTGGAGAGAGAGGAACATTCAAATCTAGTCCCAGATTAGAGGAACTAGGAGGAAGCACCTTGCACGTTGGGTTCAATGACAGAGGCTGAACCAGAGGAAGCGATGAAAGCAAAAGATCCAACACCGCATGCGCTGTTCTCCTGATGTTATCCACGAGATCCTTCCGAAGAACTGGGGACACAATCTGCAAGTTGTTACTAATAATTTGATAACTCTTTTTCTCCATCGCCCATTTAAAACAATCATGCCATAAGATGTTCATGGCTTATCATAAGGTCATGGTGAGAAAATAGACCACCAACCAGCGCTTTACTTGACCAAAATTCATACTTTTGTAGTGCCACCATAAGCTGAGTGTCTGAAATAAAATAAGGGTGAACTATTTTATTGGCAATATAAACCATTAACTCGACCGATTGTAGCAGGTCCATTAAGTTGGATAGGAATATTGATACTATTTGCCATGGGAATACAACTACTTTTGTCCTTGGTGAGAGCACATTTTCACCAATAACCCGACGAATTGCCTTATAGTGAAGCATGGAATTGCAGATGAACACTTGTTCTAGCTCTGGGCCATCAATTCTATTAGGGAACAGAAGTTCAGAGGATAGCGGGGATATGAAGACCTGATAGTTTTTGGGTAGGAGTTCGGCATGGTGATTACCACAAGTATCGCAGCAGGGAAACTCCATTTGCAACTTAAAGTGCAGCTAAATCTATATTCCAGCTCTGGGATGCTTCTCAAAAACCACAAAGCTTTACCAAAGTGCAGCGTATTTGAAGGCAGTGAATGATTAATCACACTAAAGGGAAGGGTATTTGAAGGCCGCAAATGTACATTCAGGATTCGTGACATTTATGGAAAATCTCACATAATCTTTGCTTGAGGGTGTAATAGTACAGGGCTCATTATAAATCAAGATGCTTGTCAGTTAAATTGCACATACCTCTGTGTGAAACCATATGTAACTTGTAGGAGCATAGTACTTAGGCTGATTTGTACATTAGCAATGATGACATACGGTTGTAGGGTGATGCTTCAATTAATACTCCATAGATAACACATTCATTGTAGCATCATCCTACCACACTTACACATAGACACGTCACTTATGTCATGTGGGCAGATGATGCATTGTCATTTACATCCACCATATAATAAATCCAAATGGCAGATTGCACTTTGGAATGTCTCACATCCACACATTTGAATTAGGGTTGTGATATTCTATCTTGTCCAATCTGAGAATGTCTTGAATTTTTACATCCTATTTTGTGATATCATCCGGATATAACGACATTTTGTCATGCCCATCACACCCTTTATTTGCTAAATGATCTTCCAGTGCATTCCCTTCCCGCAGTGTATGTGATATGAATACTTCTTGAAATGAGTCTAATAATTGCTAGATTTGTTGTAGAATGTATGTAAGTCTCCAATTGTGTGATACACGAGTAATACATGCTTTGATTATAATCAAGGAATCACCTTCTATATGAATTTGCTGAGATCCTCTTGTTTTAGCCAGTACTAAGCCTGCAAATAGTGCCTGGGCTTCTGCCATATTATTTGTTCCGAATGGGAGCAGGCAACACTTAATCGCTAATAGTGAGCCTAGATGATCACAAATGCATACCCCTGCACCTGAATTCCCCAGGTTTCCTCTGGAAGAGCCATCAAAATTTATTTTAACAACCCCTATAGATGGCAACAACCATTTGACTGTAGCTCTACTATTTCCTCTATTAGGTGATGTTTAGTGGCTCCAACCAAAAGGTATATGTATAATTTTCCATTCACACAATATATAAGAGTCCCAAGGTGTCATGACTAGATTATATCTAAGTTTACTGTGACTAGCATTTACTAGTTCAGATATAGATCTTTCTAGCTCTGATGTAACTATTTGGATTGGCGACGAGGTTCTGCAGAAAATTCTTTTGTTTCTCTCCCACCATATTGCCCGCACTACTAACGCAGGTATGCACTTCCAAATAGCAAAAAATAGGGATGAAGAATACAGATCTGGCCAAGCCTCAAATAAGTCCCATAACTTGTATGGAAGTGGTGTGGAATAATGAAGTTTTCCAAGGACAAAAAGCCAGCAATCTTGTGCAAATTGACAATTTAGAAATAGATGATCTGTGTCTTCCTGTTGACTATCACACAAAAGACAGTTGAATGGTTGTGCTATGTTGAGTCTGTGTAAGCGATCACTGGTTAGTGCTCTATTCTTTAGTGCTATCTAGGCAAAGCAACTTGATTTGGGTAGAGTCAGGTGATTCCATCAGAATGTGTAGGCATGGAATGGTTTTGTGATAGTATCCCTCTGTTGGATAAGTTTATATCCTTCTTTAATGGTGAAGTTCCCATCTTTCCCGGGAGTCCAAATCAATTTATCCTCAAAATTTGAAAGATAGACTAATTTTTTTGAAAAGATATTCTGTAAACGATGAATTCCTTGGGGGGATAATGGCAGTTTACGAGGGTCTTTCCATATTACTTTTCTTGAGAATATGCATACTAATGAAACATAGTCATAGAGGTAAGGACCCCTTTCATTTTCTATAGTAGCAACTATGGCCTCTATATCCTCCATTTGTATTAGGAGTGGTGGACCATTCCATGAATCTTGCCAGAATTTGACTGCTAATCCACTATTCACCTCCCAAGTAATGAAGTTACTTACTTTTTTCCTAGAAGATATCATGAAGTCCCAAATGGATGAACCTTTTGAGGGGTCTAACATAGTGAGAATTATGGCTGGATTAGTATCATCTAAGTACTTGTTTTGCATAATTTGACACCATATGTTATGAGGTTTGGTGTACATTTGCCAAACTAGTTTTCCCCCAAAAGCCTGATTACGTTTTTGAAGATCATGTATCCCTGCTCCACCTAACTACTTTACCTGTGCCATGTTCTCGAGAGAGATCAAGGGAATTTTCTTCCCACCATTCATATTTCCTGTCCATACAAAATCTCTTATCAGTTTCTGGATGATCGGAATTACTGAAGGGGGCGCTTTGAGAACTGATAAATAATAGTTTGGGATAGTTGATAGTACTATTTTAATAAGTAAAATTCTGCCTGATAGAGACAACCACCTTGCTTTCCATGCTACTACTCTAGCTTTGATCCTATCAATGATAGGTGTCCAATAGCTAGTTTTGTTGGGCCCCATGAAGAATGGGATTCCAAGATATACAGATGGAAGGAAGTCAACTAAAAATCCTAGAAGATTGACAATCCTATTGGATACAATCTGATTAGTGTTAAACAAATAGATTTTGGACTTTAGGGGGTTAACTTTTTGATTCAAGGCTGTTGAATAAAGATCCAATGCTTGTTTGATCTACCTAGCTTCCATGATATTAGACACCCCAAAGAGTAGTGTGTCATCCGCAAAGAGGGAATGTGTCACTGAGATGTCTGTCTGACCAATCTGAACTCCTTTCCAACAACCTAAAGTGTGCTTTCTTTGAATAAGCCTACTGAATGATTTTTCCATGAGGATGAATAACACTGGTGACAAGGGATCACCCTACCTGATTCCTTGTGTGGATGAGAAGAATCCCGTTGGCACCCCATTTATCAATACTAAAAATCTAGCACCTGATATGCAGGCCTTGATCCATTTACAACAACCTTTTGAAAACCCAAATTTCTGCAAGACTTTTATTAGGAATGCCCAATTTACCCTGTCATAAGCTTTCATCATGTCCAACTTGATGACAAAGTGTGATGTTTTACTAATATTAATTGAATGAAGTGCTTCATGTGCCACTAAAGCACCTTCCATTATTTCTCTACCTTGTACAAATCCCCCTTGTGGTTGTGAGACAAGGTTAGGAATGAGATGTTGCATTCTGAGATATATGGCCTTTGTGATGATCTTGTAAATAGTGTTGCAAAGGGAGATGGGGCAAAATTCCACAAAAGATTTGGGAGTCTTAACTTTCAGAATGATGGCTATATTTGTGGTATTAAAGCTTTTTAACATGGATATGCTAGATCTAGATTCTTCTATAACACCCAATAAGTCCCACCCAATCTAATCCCAACATGATTGGAAGAAAAGCGTTGTATAGCCATCTGGGCCAGGTGCTTTATCTGGGGGCAGGGAAAAGACCACAATTTTGAGTTCCTGAATTTTGAATGGAGCCATGAGTTTCAGATTATCAGCTTTTGTTACTAGTGAAGGAATTGCCTCTAACAATTCATCCACTAGAGGGGCTACTGAGCTAGGTATAGGAGGGGGACCTAGCAAGGACTGAAAGTATCTAACTCCTTCTTCTTGAATGCTTTGGGGCTCTGATAGTAGGCTGCCCGTTTCAGCATTAGTGATAGTGAGGATATGATTAGTAGCTATTTTTTGTTTTGCTAAGGCATGAAAGTATTTGGTATTCCTGTCCCCCTCCCGTAACCATAATTCTCTTGATTTTTGCCTCCAATATTCCTCTTCTCTGCTGCATATTTCCTCCCATTCCTGCATGAGGGTTTTTTGAGTGGTGTAGGAGTCCTGATCCATGCCTTGTTTAATAATATTACTATATATTGTTTCAAATTTTTTCTTTACTACTTTTTCCTTGAAAATGTTCTTGAAGACCTTTTCATTCCATTTTTTAATCAAAATTTTAATATTTTTCAACTTATGTCCAAACTGATGCATTTTAGTTCCCTCAATATCCGGTGCACTATCCCACCACTGTCTGAGTAAGGGTAGAAAATTTGGGTGTCACATCCACATTTTTTTGAATTTGAAAGTTGGTCTATGTTGAACTCCTTGATTTGTTATTATTGGATTCACATGAAAGCATATAGGAAAGTGATCTGATCCTGGCCGAGGCATGATTTCCTATTGAATTGTAACATTTGCTAATTTCCAATTTTGTGATAGGAGAAATCTATCTAATCTGACAACAATCTATGAAAAATTGGACCTTTTGTTAGTCCATGTGAATGTCCCATTGGATGGTTCTATATCCATAAAACTATTATCTTCAACAAAATTAGAGAAATCTTGGATAGTTCTCATCGGTGGAGAGATGCCTCCATTTTTTTTGATAATTTGAGGATGGCATTAAAGTCACCACCCGTAATGATATGGTGGTCTGTTTGAAGTTGGATAACATGTGTTAGTTCCCTCCACAGTCTCTATTTATCCAATGTTGACATGGGACCATAGACATTGAAGAGTAGAGATTTTATGCCAAAACATTTTATCTTGATGGCTTGCCAATTATCTTTCAATTGGATTATCTGCACTTGGGTTGACTTAGGATCCCATAGGACAACCAATCCACCTGATGCACCAGCTGCCAGGCTATGGGCAGATTTCCACTTTGTCCATTTTCCAATTGACTTATCAAAGGACTCTGTTGACATCTTTGTTTCTTGGAGGAGTATCACATCCATTTTCAAAGAATCAAGCTCTTTCTTGATTCTGTTTCTTTTGTCAGAGGCATTTAAACCTCTGACATTCCAAGAGGCTATCTTCATTTCTGACAAGGAGAACCCTTAGTTCTCCTCATCAATCTTTTAGAGGGTGTGAATTTTCCATCCAATGTTGATTGGATACCTGCTGCTATTTCTTCAATAATTAAATTACTTTTGGGTTTTCTGCCTCTCTTTTTTGGTGTAACCAAAGGCTGTAGATGTTGGAGAGGTTTCTGCTCAATTGAGAGGGTGAGGCTGTGGTCATATGTTGGCTGATGTGACTTTGGGTTAATTGCAGTGGTTTCAAGTTCTATGTTGCTGACCTGGAGGTTTTCTACTTGACTCTCTTCTGAGTTAAGAAATGTGTTATTTTGGATCCAGTCTTTGATCTGGTTAGTTACATCATCATCAAGTATAGGGGAGGACGACACTGAACTATTATTTTGAAAACACCCAGTAGTGTTAATTGTATCCACATCTTTGAATTGCTTAAGTAGGTTGTCATGTGAGTTGAGTATCGACTCATCAAATATGGAACTTTGGAAGATCCCATTATTGTCTAGGCCATCCTTAATAGTGATGTCTCTCTCCTCTATATATACTTGTGGCTACCTTGCCACAATGGTAGGTTGTTCAATTTGGGCATATGTGACCCCCTTGTTTACTTGCAGATAATCTATTGACTTCTGAGCAAGTTCTGGAAATAACATTTTGTCATCTTCTGATAATTCAATGTTGTCTATGGAATCCTTGAGAGTATTGTCAGTCTCCTCTATGACATGCCGTTGAACATATGCTTGTGACTGCCCATCGACAATGGTAGATGGGTCAATATGTGCATGTATATCATCCTTGTTTACTAGCTAAAGATCTATTGGGTTTTGATCAACTACATGAAGTAGTACTCCCTCTTCTTCCGCTATATCATATATAATTTTAGTAGCTAGCTCTGTCAATAACTGATCTGATAGATTCCTCACTCGAAGATTCACTAGAGCCTCCTTGTCCAGTAAATCATGTGTAACTGGCATTTTAATTGGAGAGTCATGAAACATAAGGTGCTGGACTAGGATATCCATATCAAGGTTATGTGTTCCTTCAGGTTTCCAGTCTAATAGAGAACCCTTGTTGGAATTCTTCAGACACATAAATGTATATCTAATTAAAAAATAGAAGAAGATGGATGCCTCATATGAGTGAAAGACCAAAGGTATAAATTTGACAGGATCTGCTAGAGGGATTTGTGCATCCGTGTGCAGAGAGCAATGGGGAGACACTTGAATTGAGCATTGTAGAGGATTTGTGCAGAGTTCCCCACACACCACCAACTATGGAAGGGACTATGGGTTACACTAGGTTGTGAAATTCCCTAGTTGGTGCTGGAATAACATGATAGTATCCTCGTCCTGACGAATAATTTCCTGCTCCTAATGTCCCTATTTTGATTTTAGGGAGATGGTTTTTGGTAAACCCTTAGCCGGATCAAGAAGAATGCACACTCTAACCTCTTGATGTGGGTGCTCAAAAGGGATTAAATCATGTTTCAAAAATATTCCAAGCCTATTGGCAATGATCTCTATGATATCTAGATCTCTGTATTCTAAGGGTAATTGTAGTAACACAACCCAAATGGGGAAGAATAAAGGAGATCTACCCTGTAGCTTAACATTGGGAGTCCATACCGAAGTAAAGAGACCCAAACCTTTGCAAAACCAACTTTTATTCTTATGAGTAGTGTCCCTCATATCAGTGAATTCAAATTTGGCAAAAAAAAATCCCAAATCAACAATCAACCATAAGATATCTGACAAGCTTGGCCAATTTTGAAGGGCCCAAGATTTAATAACATCAATAGAGAGACCAGGTTTCGAGAACTTACCTATTAGAGCTTTGTCATAGAGGATTTGAACTTGGTCTTGCAACAAGTGGTCTGGGGGAATAATGGTCGACGGGGAGCAGGGGTCATTACCCTGATGGAGATTCACTATTTCTGAAGGGGTCTACAACTGTTTGACCTGCCAAACTTGTAAAGGATTTTTTGAATTGAAGGGTTCTCTACTAGCCACTTGGTTGTCCTTGCTAAAATCAACATGACCCGAGCTAGGACCAGGAGAATAGCGGATCGCAACAAGGGATCCAAGTGGCGTGCCTTCACAGATATCAAATATTGGTTGTTGTTGATTACGACGGCTCTTACCCATCCCCTGTTGTCTGAGAAATTTACGTGATCTATTGAACCAGGGTCAAGTATAATTTGAAATTTTTTCCTGCTCATTTCCCTTTTTAGAGAAACCCGCATCTGAAGAAGTAAGAGCCTATTTGAAGGATGTCGCATGTCTCCTGGCAGCTTGCTTCGACGACTCACCAACCTTAAAAGAAGATATGTCACTGCATCTGGGAGGATTTACCGATATATTGGAGTCCTTCCCATGCAGGTGAATCTTACCTATTACTGGTATAATCTACTCCTGGTGATGTTGTATCCCTCATTGTTTAATTGTAGGTGTCTTGACGTGAAACTTGGGGTTAACAAAGAAAGGTTTCTCTGGTTGGACTTTTACTTTCCCTCTAAAAATATTCATGAGATCATCCATTCCAGATTGGGGCATTGTATCCACTTTAGGCATATTCTTCTGAACAAAGGGAAATGACTGAAACCCGAAAGAGTAAATTTGACGATGACTATTTGGTTTGTCAGTTTCAAAATTCTCAATTCACTGCAAACCCTTATTGTGGGAAAAATGTGCATTCTTCTGACTCTACCTCTGTATCTTGCACCCAATCTCAAAAACAATGATCATCCCAGGTATACATTCCCTGATCATAGCAGTACTGGTTAAACAATTGGCTCTGTGATGGAAGCTACTGTCTTTTGCCACACGACTTCCATATCTGCCCTCCGCTCAGCCCTTTGTTCGCCATCCACTTGTAACTAATTGCTCTCATGAACCATATTTGTAAACTTTTTTAATGACAAAAAAAACATACCTGCAGTGGTGGACTTGCCCACTCCCCCTTTCCCAGAGGCAATGACAATAATATCATTAACTCCTTTAATGTTAAGCTTGTGCGTGCGACTGATGCACAAGATTAACATTGAAGGAGTTAATGATATTATTGTTGTTGCCTCTGGGAAAGGGGGAGTGGGCAAGTCCACCATTGGAAGTATGTTCTTTTTTTATTGAAATTTTTTACAAATATGGTTCATGAGAGCAATTAGTTACAAGTGATAATACAATTTAGGTCATTGGAACTTCGACAATTGATGTTTTGGGGATGCTACAAAAATGTGACACCCCCAATCTTAGAAATATTGACACCCTAAGGGGCTACAACCTCACTTGAACCCTAAAAAGGTAACTTAATTACTTATGCCAGTTGGCATCACCCGACCCCGTAGCTATAAAAGAGTATTTTGATGCTCATTTGCGCACATGGATTTCAGTGACTTTAGAGAAACTATAGAGTGTGTAGTGCGAGCAAGAGTTTTCCCCCTTAATCTAGTGTGATCTTCAAGTGTGTGTTGCATCCTTGTAGTGATCAACCTTTAGTTTCACCTTTCCTTAGGTAGGGTAATGGTCTTGCACCCTATTTTGGTGCTTTTCTTTATTTTTGCATTTGTCTTATTGTTAGGTTTTGTCATTGTTCTTTATTTGAATAGCAGTAGAGTTTAGGGTTAGAGTAGCTTGGAGTATTTAGGTTTTATTTCAATTTATCCATGCTTTCAATAAGTGTCATTTTATCATTTTTTGATTTGGGGTTTCATGAGAAACCTTCTTTAAATTCATTCCTTGAACAAATTGAACATTGAACTGGTCAAACAAACCCTATTCAGACATGAGTATCAAACTCAAAATCTCTCAAATATGACAAGTGAAAACAAGTGAATCCCTACTTGCCAAATTGAAACTCAACTATGTGTCAAAATTTTCAAATGTCAAATCCTTAATTCATGAAAGACCTTCGATATTTTAAGGATCTACGTATTGAAGATCCCAACTGACCAAAGAGGATCAAAGTTCCCCAATCCCCGATGACCCAAAACTCTGGTAAAAGTTAAGGGACAATCTTTTAAGACCAGACCCTAAGTCTCGTCGAGGATGTTATAATTCCTAACCTCTTAAAGGATTCAGGATGTCAACATCCTTGATTGCCATAACACATAAAGGCTTAAACCCTTTATATTATTCAAGGGACTTTGTCAAGGGTGTCACCGCCCCCTAACTCCAAAAGGATCAAGGGTAGGGACACCCCTGATCCCTGAAATGGTTTTGTGCTATATAAAAATGCTCCTTGGTATGAGATGTTGGGGATGCTCACACTCCCAAACACCAACATGTTAGGTATCTTGGTATTCACAAAACTTGAATGTACTATTTTTCTTACAAACTTTCTCTAAGCATGGTCAGGGAAAGGTGAATGAACTGAGTCTTTTTGTAGCATGTGATATTAATGATGCATTCATTTAGTCTACTTTCTATATTTAGATAGTTAGGTGAATAAGACAATTTGATGGTTATTAATACTTTTGTAGTGTGCATAAAAAAATATTTCAACTACCACCATAATGAAGTACAATTTTCAAGGATACCTCAAGCCCTTAGAGTTGATTAATGGCCACTAAGAAATTACTGATAGAGACCCATGATATGTGGATTTGAAAGATTTTACAACTAGGATGGAAAATCCCTAAGGGAGGTCTTACATGGTCACCTCTATGGTATGCTCAAGGTTAGTGCATGCAATAGGATTTCATGTTTCCTTACAATCTCTAGATATGATCATGACTTGCATTGAGACCTAACAACCTAATAAAAATAAAGTCTTTGGAAAGGAAGGAGACGTAATCTTGGATAACCATAGACAATGTAAAGAAAGTGGTCTACATACCCACCTATAACAAGATCACTATGTACCTTAGAGAGACATACCACAATCTAGTCAAAGATTTTACTAGATATATTAATGAGGAGCTCTTGGAGAAGCCCAAGACGGGTCACAATTTGGATAAGTTGAACCTAGATTGGGCATACCTCCATGAGTATGCTAATAAATATGTTACCATCCTAAGTAGAGAAGTTTTACTCCCTTGAGATGAATATGTAGAGATGTGGATGGTCCTTTTCATTAAGACCATTTTTAATAAAAAAGAGAAAATTAATCAGGGCGAAGTCGTGAATGAATTTTTTTATAAATAGTTGCTATCATTCAAGTCAGACCTAAGGTTCTATACAACCTCCTATTTGGCCTACCTTCTAATTTTCCAAGACACATTTCCAAGGGTAAGGACAAAGGGGTCACTCAATGGTTCAGTTACAATGATCTACAATCACTACCCACAATTGACGCTCAAGAGGAGTACAAAGAAGAGTAATTATAGGAATGTTAACGATGACTTTTTGTTTTCCATAACCAAAACCATTGAGAGAGGCTTCACAAGAAGGCTCACATCTAAATATTTTGCCCAAATTAAGAAGTTTGGGAGTTATTTCATCCAATTATGGACCCTTTCCTACTTAAGGGTTGCTAGTTGAACTCGTCAACCTTACAAGTTCCCAAGGTATCCATCATATAGGTTGATTGTGTAGACATCCAAAAATGTCTTAATTCCTCTATTAATTAAATTATTGATTTAATTAACTCACTTAGCCTTTTTAAAATTAAATAAATTTTATTTATTTTATTTTAATCATTTTCCTCTATTATTTAAATAATAATAATTATTTATTTAGATAATTCATTAGCCTTTTCTCTTTTAAATTAAATAAATTTTATTTATTTAATTTTGAGTCATTTTCCTCTATTAATTAAACATTTTTTTTTATTTTATAAATTCACTAATCCTCTTCTTACACTTTTTAGCCAATCATGTGCAATCACATGAATCAACTTCAAAATTTTGAGCTTGTGATACTTGTCACTTGTCTCTTCATTTGGAATTTTAAAAAGTCAACCCCCTCTCTTTAACCACTTAATCCTAGCCACTTGTCCCTTTTGCCTCTTAATCTCCTTCACTCCCAAGTCAAACCCTACCTAACCTTCATCTCAGCCACTCATTTTCCACCTCTTAATCATAGCCCTCCATTTTCATAATAAAATCCATAAAAGGAGGCCTCGCTCCTCATTTTGCAACTAGCTAGTGATTGCATTTTAGAGCATTTTTCTTGAGCATTTCTTAGTCTTCATTCTATTTAGTTTCTTTGAGCATTAGATCATCTAGATGTTACATGTTAGGTAATGGAAACCAATCTTAGTTTGGTTCATCTTACATCTTCATCCTAGATTTGCTATTACATTCTCAATCTTCATCATGTGAAGCTTGGGGAAAGTTCCTCATACTTGTTCTCAATCCCTTCACCATCTTCTAACTTGCATCATAGTGGGATTTATTGCATTGTGTTGGGAGAGCACACCCACAAGATCTCTAAGAGCAAATCAAACAAGTATTGGGTGCAGTTGTTTTAGCTCATCGGAGGTTGTAGTGAAAATCTAGTTGTATTTCAAGTTCTTTAGCATATTTGGATTACTAGATATTTCTTGTATTTGGATGCTTTTGACTTGTTGTATAGTTGTAGGTGTTTTCATTGCATACATTTTGGCATGCCTGGTGGGTCCCATGTCCTGATTTTTTTTTAACAGATTTTTCAAACAGACTCGCGAACAGGTAGCTCTGCTTCTACAGAGGTGTCCCTGCTCATAGGCGGCTCTGCATGTACATAGGTAGCTACGACAGAAAGAGGAGTTTCCTCTTTATTTTAGTACTTTAAGTTGCTTAACCTATATTTTTTTAGTCATTTTAGGGTTAGTTCCTTAGTGCATTTTGTCATTAGGACCATTTTTGTGTATTTGCAAGCATATTAGGTTTTTAATCTTGCAAGTTCTAGTTGTTATTTTCTTTATGTCTCTGATAGGCATCTCTGCTTGTACACAGGCGACTCTGACAGAAAGACTTCATCTTACACATTGCATCACAATTTAGGGTTTTATCTTCACTTTTAGGAACCTTTAGAGATACTTGCATTCTAGCTTTTTGTAATATATGGCATTTTAGAAGTCTTAGCTCTTTTAGGTCTTAGGTTTTTGCAAAGATTAGTGTCTTTTTTGCATTTTTTTCTAGAGAAGCGACTCTTCCTATAGACAAGCGTCTTTGCCTATCGATAGGTGGCTCTGCTAGTTAATTTAGTTTCTTTTCATTATATTTTGCATTCTAAGCTTGGATAATATGGTTTTCTTGCAGGGTTTTGGTGTTTTTTGTCTTCTAACAGTGATTTTGCATAATGTTTGACCAAGATCAAAGTGTTTTTAAACTACTAATCCATTGTTTTGTAGGACGCTTGTAGAAGTCTTGAACATTGAAACTACTAATTAATTTGTTTTGTAGGTTACCTTGGAGATACGAATAAACTTTGTGTTTTTTATTTATCTCACATAGTTAAATTAGGGGGCTTGTGTGTTTGTGGAAAACGGTGGTAGGGATATGCTCTCACCCTTCTTAGACTAATCAAAATACCAAACCTACCGAATTCCCCTAGTTAGAAGAAGTCCAAGGAAGTAATCAAGTGACTTATGTGTTTGAAGGATCACAAGAAGTAGGGATATGCTCTCACCCTTTTAAGGTGATCAAAATACCAGACCTACTTGTGCCTCCTTTTTTTTCTTTCATTAGGATTGTTGTACCCTTTTAGAGTGGCTACCTCCCGAGAGCTTTAGCATAGCCGGTGAGATGGATTGCCCAAGTGGGGAACAAGGTGGACCTAGCCTCTTCCAACCCACTATAATCAAATGCTCTTGAGACCATTCTCTTCAGGGACGTAGCTATTCTTGAGAATTCATTCCCATGCTTGATATTGTGGGGTTGCAAGGCCTAAATCCTGCGTGCGGGACTACATCACCAGGAACTTGTAGGGATATATGCCTTAATCCTGCTTGTGGGACTACGAGAGGTAGTTGCAAACAAAAGTTTCACAAGACAATTTTAGATAGAGGCCTACTTGGTTTACCTCTGAAAGTATCATAATATTTGTGCAAGGATCGATCCAAGTGGATTACCCGTATCACTTGAATATTTTTACACTCACTATTTTTGTTCCTAAGGGTGTTTTAAAACATGAATGCGGTATGAGGGAGCCTATGTGATTCAAGCATTGAGTCTCTTTTCAAAACCCACAATGTGTATAGTCCTGGAAAAAAGCCAACATCACTTTGTGTGAGGAGAAGGAATATCTAGTGTGGGAAAATATTTTGATACTAAGCCATTCCTTAGGTAGCTTGTGTTTGAAGTGTCTTCGATTGTGTTGAGACTAGTGGAAATATCAGGCTTAAAAAAGCTATCAGAACATGCACATTACACTATAATTTCCCTATCATTTTAGACTTCACAAGTGTTTGTATCCACAAGGTTGTTTTTCCCCTTGTTGGATTGTTTGAAGACAATTGCTCGGTCACATCATGTTTGAATTTTATTTGTGCTTGAATCATTCTTGCTCACGACTACAACATCCTTCAATATCATTAGGAAAACCAAGTCAAATCAGTTTCTCAAGATTTTAGATTCAAAACTTCAACTTTCTATCCAAATTCCTACATAGGCAACTCTACCTATAGACATGCAACTTTGCAAATAGGTAGCTCCACTTGCAGACATGCGTCTCCACTTGAGATCAGTGAATTTTGAGGTTTTACAAAGATTTTCTAGCTCAAATCTCCTAGAGGTTCTCAAATTGTTTTTCCCAAATCAATCAGCTGCTTGTTCAACCACCATTTTCTTTCATCCTTCTAATCTCCCATCCTTTCACTTCTTTTTCCTAATCTTGGTAACTTGGAGCACCATCATCTACATTGGACTTCATCAATCAATATCAATCCTTATCTTTCATACCTTCATCAGATTGCCATCTCAAGTCCAAGGTAGAAAGATTTATCAAAGTGTTAGAAGGACCCTTATCATTAGCAAACACATTAATCTTATCACTTGAGAACATCAATTTGTCTTGAGTGGTTAATCCAATCCTATCTTGCTCGTGACCACAAGTCTATCTTTGAGTAGGAAAAATCATCATCATTAATCCTTATTGTTTGCACCTCATTGGATCCTATTTCACTAAGGGTTGTCTTAAACCTTCACCATTAATCCTTATCAATCCAATCTTGAGACTTTGTCACTTAATCTAATCAACCAATCACATATCCAGTCAATTAATCCTTTTATCAATCAATCCTAATCGATCATAAGTCTAATTTTCTCCTAGTTTCTTCATCAAATCAAACTAATTGATCCAAATATTGACCACAATAAAATTGAATCTAATCATCATTAAACCAAAGCAACCTTTGAGGCCCTGCCCTCACATCAAAAATCTAAAAATATTGCTCCTAGTCCAAGATTACCCCTTCTTTCCAAACATCCTTCATTTATCTTCCAATCTCATCCATTATCAATCCTCATATTCATCCACCTCATATTCTAATCCAATTTTAAATCCTCCCTTTCAAACATCATGAACCCAGATTGGATTCACAAAGCGGTCAATGACCTTCAAATGCAATATTCCAAACCTTCCCCTTCAATCCAACCAACCTTTCAAACACTCCCATCAAACTCATATCTTTCTCAAAACTATTCACCTCATAACTATCCATATCTTCCTCCTCAACACCTCACATCCAATCCTACTTGTCCCATTTCTTATTCTTCTTCTATCTTTGACAAGGGAAATCCATCTCACTATCCTCCTACATATGATCACCTTGCCCAAGAGATCCAAGAACTTCAAAATATTGTATTCATTATAAAAAATTAAAAACATTGTCCTCCATCTAATCCTATACCTCCATAGAATCCTAATCCTCCTAAATATATATCATCTCCTACAAACTTCTTTGATTGGGTTGACCAAACAAAAGTAAAGTATACATCGCCAAATCCAAACGAAGTTGTCCAATCCCCATGTTCATCTCCATTGCATGAAGATATACCCCTATCTCCTAATCCTCATAAATCCTCAATTCCCACAAACTTCTTTAGTGATTGGATCCATGAAATAGAAAAGAAGCATCGATCCTCAAATCCAAGTGAAGTCATCCAATCCCCTGAAGTAATTAACCCATGTTCCAAGTGAAGTCATCCATCTCCCTTGAATGAAAATATATACCCATCTCCTAAGCCCCATGCTTCTTCCATCCCTCTAGCTACCCCAGTAAGGTATCTTCCACCTCTCCATTCTATCAAATATAAATCTTCCACTCCATCCATCACACCATCCCAGCAATTCTGAAAACATCAAGACCTTGTTCCAAAGCATGCAAACATAGATTCCTCTCCTCCTCTAGATTTAAGCATTCCTCCATCTCATGATCCCTCCCCATATTTTGACATCTTTATCGATGAAGATTCCAACCTTCCATATCAAGATCCCCTTGCCTTTCTTAATCCAACTCATAACCCTCTTCCTAATCATGAGAAAGACCTCCCTTACACCTTTCCATTCGAAGACTCTGGCCTTCCATCCCAAGATTCCCCTAATGATCCTATCCCTAATCAAGATCAAGACATCCCTTTTACCTTTCCATTTGAATATTCAAGCCTTCCATCTAAAGATCCTACCCCATCCAATGATCCCACTCTACCCAATGATCCCTTTTGTGTCCTATCCAATAATCCCTCTCCATGTCAAGATCAAGTAACTTCATCTTCTAAGTCCATCTCCTTTCATGATATCCTTCCATCCAACGATCCCATCATCCCTTTCACTCCACCGCATAATATTCCTCAAAGTCAAGATCAAAGTACCCTTTTAAATTCATGCCATGATCCCAATCTATCCCAATATCCTACTATCCCTTCCAATCCCCCTCAAGAGCCTAATCCTCCATATGATCCGAATCCTCCACAAAATCCCATCACACCTATCCAGTCCACCCACGAACCTTATACATCTAATCTCGATTCATCCACCTCTATCCAACATAGCTTCCTTCAAGAGCCTATAATTCCTTCCACCTCCTCACCCCATTCACATGGAATCACATCTTGTGTTCAAACTAATAAGTATCCCACCAAAAAAATAATTTCTCAATATGTTGGTAAACCTTCCACCCCTTCCATATCCAAAATTCCTCCATTTACATTCAAATATCCCCATCACCTATCCTCCAAATCCATATTGGGCCCTTATATTCTAAACACCACCCCTTCGTCATCCACATCCATTTTGGGTCCTTATATCCCAAAATCAAACCCTTCATCCCTTCCATCCATTTTGGGTCCCTACATACCTCCATCACCTCAAATACCTAAGCAATATCAACAAAGGCACACCTCAAATACCTAAGAAAGATTAACATAGACACATATCCTTTAATTTCATCCAACATTCACCCTCTGTTATCCCATCCATAAACCCCCCACATCATCTATACTCATGCACCCCTACCCTGGCTAATGGAAGAAATTTGGATGCCAGCGCTAAAGTGCATAAAGTTCAAAATCCACAAGAATCAAAGGATCAACATGTCCCATCTAAAAGACGTGATCAAGAAAATAAAAATGTGATCCAAAAGAAAGAAAAATTCAAAAGGCCACAAAGGCCCAAAAATAAATTCATGTGGATTCCTAAGCTACTTATTGAAGCAATGCATATCAAAGAAAAAACAAATTTGGCATCCAAACTTGCTAACCCAAAAGCTTCATCCACTCATAATTCCTCAAATCCTCCATTTTCCAAATCCATTTTGGGTCCTTACATCCCAAAATCCACCTTTTCTCTTCCATCTCCTTCACAATCTCCTCCTCCGCTACTCCACCATCCTTTAAGGTGTGTGCCAATGATGATCTTTCCAACTCCTTCCTCCATTTATTCACCAGTCTGCCAACCTTCCATCCATTATCCACCAATCCTTCCCCATCATCCTCTCCCATTAATCTAATCCTATGCATAAATCCTTATTCCAACCTTCATATCCCCCATCCATTTCATCTCCCTTCCCCCCAATCCTACCAACATCTATGAACATATATCTAAAATGCCTTGGTACAAAAAAAACATTATAAAATGTCCTAAAAAAATCATCATCTTGGTGAAAACCTAGCAAACAAGCACCTTGATGATAGAAAAAAAGGACATATCAAGAGATGCCATTCATGGAACTAGATGCTTGATTCCTTCCACCATATTCCTCATCACATATCCATTGTCTTCCAAATCCACTCATATATCCATTCGCTTATCCTCATCCCCTTGCACTCTAAACTTGGGGGCAAGATCCATCCATACTACCTACCAAATATACCTTCTATACCCCTATCCCTCATCCATAATCCCCTCTAAGTACATCATCCATTTTCCATCTTTGATCTTGACTATCATATTCATTCCATCCATACATATGCACCTACCATATCCTTTATTCACTATAAATCCACTAGCCATTGGCGTACATTAGTTCATCCACTTTATCTATAATTGATCTTGACAACCTATCCATATTCTCCATCTCATAGTCCTTATCGAGTTATTTTCCTCCATCCACCATCCATAGTCTTATATAAGTTCATCCTCCTTTTCATGTCTTTGATCTTGGTTATCTCATGCATTTCCTCTGGACATACATTATCCATTATCCTGTTTCATCTATACTCCCTGTCATATCCCCTATTTTATTCATATCCTCCATCTCATATCCCTTATCCAAATCCATGGCACTTTCATGTCCTTTCTCTTTTTTAAAATCTAGTAGTATTACAATCTCCATGCATGCTTTGGAAAAAACAAGCCTTTATCCCCTTCATGCAGATTCTTTATACACTATCCATCCATCTCATATAGCCTTTATCCTCCATCTCTCCATCATTCATCCTCCCACCTCTAGTATGGGGGCATCTTCTGCAACATAGTCCTTGGACCTTGCTTTGCTTATTCCTCATCCTCTAGTCTTTCACTCACATCCCTTACATGTCTTCCTTCCATTTCACACATCATTTCTCCCCTATCTTTCCACTATTCATTTTCTTACCTTTTGTTTGGGGTATTTTAACTCCTTTTCCACCTAGTTCTTTGATCTCCTTCCTCCATATCCCCTAATTGATAGTCTTCCATATCCTACAATTACCTATCCAATCCATCCATCTCCTACCCAAATCATCTCTCCATCTATTCATCCTTTTATATACCTTGGTTCTCCCTTGTCTTCGGTCCCAATCCATTTGCTCCTTCCTCCATTCTCCTCTCCAATCTCATCTATTCCATTTGTCCTTTCCACCTAATCTTTTCATCATCCTTTCATCTTCTTCAAATCATCTTGCCTATCAAATCTCTTTATCTTCTAATCCAATCTCCCTCTAATCTAATTCAGTTTTCTTATCTTCTGATCCCATTCTATCTAATCAGTGTTGGTGTATAGAGCCTAATCAGACATGGAGGTCTTTTCCTCCCCCCTTTTATCGACACAGTTGCTCCCCAAATTTTTAAAAAAATCTTAAAAATCATAAAATGTTCAAAAAATCTTAAAAAATATAAAATGTTCTTGAAAAAATCGTAAAAAATATAAAACTTCTAAATAAAAAATATAAAAAAACCTCACCTTCGGCTCTACCGCTTGTCGATGGATGGGCATTTGCGCCCGCCCGTGCGCGGGGGCGGAGCCGCCTACCTACGGATGGGTGGCTGCGCTCGCCCTTGCACGGGGCGGAGCTGCCCCTACGTGGGGCGGGGCCATCTGTTGATGGACGGTTGGCTCGGCTTTGCCGCCCCTATTTTCTCAAAAATAAAAATCTAACAAATTTTAAAAATATTAAAAATTTAAAAGATAATATAATGCAATAAAATTATGTAATATGCTTGTTTTATTTTTTCAAAAGTAATTCCTTCTATTTTAGACTTTGCTTGAGGCTTAAATGATGATCCTAAGGATTCAACTTCTATTTTATGTCTAAGAGATTTACTTTTCTTAAATTCAATAGTATTTTTGAACTTCAATATCACCAATTTTATTCTTGCTAATACAATTTGTGTCTTTTTCCAGTGGTTGGTTAGCAATAAAATAATGGATTTTTACTCTATATAGTCCAATCATACATCCAAATATCTTCATTAGAGAGGACAACATCAAGAATGCCATCACTAGAGATGCTAATATTACCATTGTCATCCTTATAGTCACCTTTGATGTCATTGTGGTATGGAGCATCCTCATTTTTATTTGTTAGGGTAGGAATTACCAATAGATTTATGTTAATTATAAAAAGAATAAGAATTAAAACTACCAAGAAAAAAGTATGTAATGATTAAATAATTATTAATTTTCAATCTAAATCAATCATTTGTAATGATATAAAATATAAAATATTATAGAAGGCCAACAAAAACCATGCACCAATTGTATTGTGGGGCCAAATCATACATATTAGATTTTTTCTCCTTTTGTGAAGTATTTTATTCTTCTAGATAATACACATACATTTTATAATGCACTAGCATTATGTAATGTGCTTGCATTATTTACTCAAAAGTAATTCTCTTTATTTTAGGCTTTGTTTGAGGCTTAAATGACAGTTCTAAAGATTCAACTTCCATTTTCTCAAGAGACTATAATTGGGGGTATGTAGGTACCTGTAGAAGTCTGTAATAACATAAATAATCTCAACTACAAATGAAATGTTAAAGCAATTAGTATTCCCAATATTTAAAGAGGAAGCAAATAACAATATGCATAACCATCAACTAATAATGAAATCAATCAAAACCATGAACATGCAAATCAAAAGTCATCCTTCATTGTTCCCCTTCTCTATGTAATGTGGCCTCTCAGAAATGAGTGCTCGATTGTATGCCAACATAAGAATTCAAAGCTTGTGTGGTTACTAAAATCAAAGAATTAGCTCTTTATTTATAAGATTTTTAGGGGTTTCAATCAAGATTCCTTGATTGATGGGTTGATTGTCTGTGTTTGGAGAGTTGAACTTAGAGTGAGTGGGAGTTGAACTCAACTGATTACATGTTGGTAAAGTAGATTGATATGTTTAAGAGGATAGATTGAAGAGTTGAACTTAGAGTGAGTGGAAATTGCACTTAACTGATTACATGTTGATAAAATAGATGGATATGTTTAAGAGGATAGATTGAAGAGTTGAACTCAGAGTCAGTGGAAATTGCACTCAACTGATTACATGTGTTGGAATAGATGGAAGAGTTAACTAATTATATTGAGGACTTTAATTGAGGAGGTAGAGTAGAAGAATAGATAACTTGATTTAATTGATTAGTTAGGAGAGAGAATGGTGGAGTTAACTGAAACTCACAATTGGGGAGATAATTTATGATTAAATAAATAAAAGATAATTTATTTGCACATAATTATTACATAAATGTAATAATACTAAGAAAGAAACACTTAATTAAATAATATAATTATTTAATTAAATATAATGACATAGGGATTAATTAAATAATGTTTAATTATTTAATTACTTTATAGATGAATAACTAGTTTTAATTAAATAAATATAATTTATTTAATTATGAGTGAAGATTCGTAATAATATTGAGAGGGGATATCCTAAAAATGCTAAATTCTGGAAAAATCTTCCTCTCATTGATCTCATTTGTGGTGAATTTCCTATTATAGTTCAAGGCTCGGCGGTTTTTAAATCCATC
>MU226203.1:2918280-2939896 GCA_018584345.1 Thuja plicata
AACATGCCAACTAGACATGTACACTCACACTTAATTACATTATTTGCAAGAAAATACATTTTACAAAACAAATAATAAGAATAGGAATTATCCAAGGTTGAGACACCTTATTCCTAACATTAGGAAATCGCGAGGCATTGATGAACTTTGACAATGCTCTCACAATAATGATTGGAAATGATATAATGGCATCAATGAACTTGGATGATGCCATAGGATAAGTAAAGATAAGGAGACATCGATGAACTTGGACAATGCTCTTGAAATGTGAAAATGACAGCGAGGCATCGATGAACTTTGACAATGCTCTCAAAATGATGATTGATGATGAAAATGCATCGATGAACTTTGACAATGCCATAGGATTGATTGAAAGAGATTGATAAGATGTTGATATGAGTTTGGAATGATCCTAGATTGATTAGAAATGGATTAGAACTCAGTGGGACTGATTTAGTATGATTTGACATGGTTTAGGAGGATGATCAATTTGGCAAAAATGAGAGAAATGTTAGTAATTGATGACATGGAAGAAAGACACAATATTAGTGAATGATAAAGATCAAACACACAATATAGAAGATATGTTAAAAAGGGGGCACAAGCATTGAACCATTTTTAGTTGTCTACATTTTTCCCCCCTTTGATACAATGCGATTGTAAGCATTGTGTCAAAGAAAAATTAAAAAGCATGCCCTAGTGGATCGACAAAATGGAGGTAGGATGCCCCCTCAAAAAATTGGGTAGAAATTGACATGACAATTTTTTGAAAAGAGAAATGATTGCAAGGATTGATGGAAGAAATATTAGGAGAAAGAAGAAATTAGACGGAGAAATGTTAGTAAGATAGATTTTTTTTGGCTTTTCTTAAGTGCAATTATGTCATAAGAGCTTATTTTGATATAGTAAAATTGGATGCAGCGCACTGTGGCACAAAAGCCAGAGCGAGAAAGTCATCCTTTTGCGTGAACAAACATGATGCAGACAAAGGATGATCTTCTCCGTCCTGAAGCATATAGCAAACATACCCAGAATTTCACGAGATCATCAAACAGGAAGAAGACAAAGCAAAAACCAATCATGAACCATCTTAGCTACTCTCATAAGTTCAGAGAACATCATCGAATAGCATAGGAACAAGACCAGAAAAATAAAAATCAATGAAAGATAAAACACTCACTGAAAAAATGTGATCCAACAACCATTCTGATCTTTTGTTACTTGCATTAAGTGTTCTTTGTTTGATAAGATTGGTTTTGAATTGATTGATAGGTTGGATAGATTGATTGGTCGATAGTTGAGATCGAAAGATTGAACAAGTCCAAACAGATTGAGTATTGAATCACAATGATTCAGATCGTGTTTGTGAGAACATGATTTCATTAAGCACAAAATGATGTTTCTGCCATGAATGTCTGCAAACATGATGATCGTTATGCCAAAGAAAGAGAAGTATGTACAAATTTATTGCAGATTTTGAAGAAACTTTTGCAATTTTTTAGGATTTTTGAGATATTTGAATTTTTTTGTGATAATCTTTTTTCAGGACTTTTCAGGATTTTTAGGATTTTTTTCATCATCGTATGTGATTTTTAAGGTCTTTTTCAGGATCATAATTGATTTTTTAGACATTTATTTTCAGGACATTATGCAATTTTTTTTGGATTTTTAGCTTCTTATTTGGATTTTTGGTATTTTTTTTTCAGGATATTAAGATTTTCATGAGCAAGATTTGAATTGCTCCCAGTGTCTAGCAAGGCAGGGACATTTTGAAAGGAGAAATGGACTGGTAGATGGATGAAGGCCAAAGGTCTCTTGGATTGGATCTGTTAGGTGTCGATGACTATCCAAGAAATGGAATAACATGTTTTTGTGCCAAGCGGAGGGACTGGTTAAGACAATGATAGGATAAGGAAAATAGTGCAGTGGATGGAATGTGAGAAATGGACATGTCAAGAGGTTTTTCTTTGAAAACATTTTTTTGCTTTGAACATCCTTATTGTACATCAAGACCAAGATAGGGAGTTGGATAGGACAATGTTAGGACCTGGACAGAATAATGACAGGATATGAACAGGAAAATGAAGGGATATGGATAGGATATGCAAGATCATTCAGGGATAATGGGAAGGGATATTGAATGAGGATGAAAGGTTGTGATAGGATATGCAATATAGATCAAAGGGATCAGGACAATGTAAAGCAGATATGTGATGTTTCAAGGAAGATTTGTAGCCATGTCAAGATCAAAGTTGGTGAAAAGGGGATAGGATAATGGATATGGCAGACATAGGATAATGGAGGACATGTTGGGGATAATGGAGGATAATGACAGGAGTAACGAAGTATAACACCAATGAAATCTACCCCCAAGTATAGACTGCAATAAGTTCATAGAATTACACATGATGCCTGTTTGCCAGATTTTCATCATGTTACTTGCCCAAAGTGCCTCTTTGCCAAGTTTTCACTATTGGACGCAATTTATTTCTCTTTTTTTCTTTTTTCTTTTTTGTTACCAAGATGCCTGTTTGCCAGGTTTTCATCAAGGCAATTTTTTTCTTTTTTCATTTTTTAATTTTTTTTTCTGTTTCCTTTTTTTATTTTTTTGAATTTTTAGCTTTTTAAATTTTTTTGGAATTTTTGGAAATAATGGATGCATGGTATGACATGGACGAAGGAATCAAGCGTCTGTGTTCTCTGAAATTTGCTTTTGAAATATATACAATAATGGACCATGATATTATGCACAAAGAGGTTGGTAGGGTAAAGACAAAGGGATATGAAGTGGATGATTGGATAAGGATGGATAAGGTTTATGAAAAGGATTGGATAGGATGGATGAAAGGTTGGAAAATAGGTCTTGGATAATGAAGGGAGTGGAAGAAAGCTTGATTTTGAATGGATGGAAATGGATACAAGAATAACATTGGCACACACCTTGAGGGGTGATGGAGTGATGGAGGAAAAGGAGATGATGGATGTGATGGAGGAAAGGATATGGAGTTTAGAACACAAGGACCCAAAATATATTTGGAAGATGGAAGGAATATATATGGAGGGATAGCAATTTTGGATGCCAATTTTGGTTTTTCTTTGGGATTTTGTGCTTCAAGAAGCTTCTTGGGAATCCACATGCATTTGGATTTTTCATCTTGTTGTGGGTCCTTGGAATGCATTGCTTGCAAGATGGATTTAGGAACCCATATTGCTTTTGTCTTTATTTTTTTCTCAATGGGCCTTTGTGGCCTTTTTGACATTTCTTTTTCTTTTAGGATCACATCTTGCTTCTTTTTTACATGTTGATTAGACTGGACAAGTTGATCCTTGATAGCATGTGGATTGCGTTTGTTGTGGATTTTATGTTTGGCATCCAAATTGCTTGGAAAGGGAATGGAATTCATGGATGGATAAGAATTATATGGAGGCATTTTGGATGGATGGAAGGTTCTCCAAGATGTGTGCCTTTGTTGACTTGTATTTGGGAAAGGGTAAATGGGTTGCGAGCTAGTGGAGGGAGGAATATATGGACCTAGGATAGATGGAAGGGTTGAAGGGTGAGGTATATGTTTAGGTTTGGATTTTGAAGGGATACCCACGCCTTGAGATGTAGATTTGTTATTAATACCATGGCCATTAGACTTTTCTTGGATATGAGAGGGTTTAAATATACCTTTTGCATGGAGGCCTAAGCCTTTGAGTTGATAATTCTTTCTTTGACCAGTAGGATACTTTTTACAAGATGCGAGTCCATTATTATGAGGTGTGAATGATATGGAAGGACTTATAGGACCATGAGCTCGACTAGACTTGATAGAATGAGGGGAACCCATTTGAAGTGTAAGGGGTTCATGAACAACTTACATAGATGTGCTTGAATCACAAGGGGGATCACGAAGAATGGGATCCTGCGATGGAGTAGGATAAATGACAAGATCATTGGGCATGATAGGATCTTGTGGGGGATCTGGAGGAGTAGGACAAGGAAAATAATGGATGGATGGATATTGAGGAGGATTTGGAGGAAAATGGGATCTTTTGGAGGATCCAAAGGGATGATGGGATATTTTGGAGGACATTAAGGTGAAGGGACACCTTGATCTTGATTTGGAAAGGGATCTTGGGAAGAAATGGAAGGGAGATCATGATCTTGTGTAGGAAGTGGAAGGTCAATGGGATTTGGAAGAACATTTTGGTTTGGGAATGGAAAGGGATCATCTTGAATAGGAGAGTTAGGGATAATAGGACCTTGGTCAACAATAGGATAGAATTTTTCATTGAATGGATCTTGATCTTGATATGTTTTAAGACATGTTTCTTCATTCTTTTTATTATCCTCTTGACATGGGATATGAATTTGGACATGCAAGGGGGATTCTTGAAAGGGGTCAACGTTTTGACATGAGGGAGATGGAATGTGGATGGGACTATCTTGAATGAGATTGCTTGAAAATGGAGAACATGATGGAATTGGATCACATGATTCTTCAACATGAAAGGTACTTAGGTTATGAAGAGGAATAACTTGGATTTCTTCTATGAATAGCCCTTGGAAGGTTGAGTTATTAGAAGAGTCACTTGATGGAGATGGGGGAAATTGCTCTTGGGAGGAATGTGGGGATGAAGGAGTGGAGGGAAATGTTTATTGAAGTTCAAAGTCTGGAGGGGAAATAGATATTTCATCCATGTGATTGTTTTGGGATGAGCCATTGCTAGATACTGGTGAATTATTTGTTTGATCCAATTTTTGAAATAAATTCTTTAAAATTTTGGATTTGAACTTGCGCTACTTGATGGATCTTTTTGGTGATACCTCATCACTATTTACATGTTGGAAATAATTTTTAGAGTTAATATGTTCAACAAAATGTTTCTCATTGATTATGCTTGGTTTATGTCCAAACAATGTCATATTTGAACTTGTCCTTAATTGATAAGACCTTGGTGGTGAATTGGAGGACACAAAATGTTTCTCATGAAATGTTATTGTTTGTGATCTTGGTATTGATTTTCTTGTTTGTATGGTTGGCACAAGAGGTTTTTTGGTTTCTTGAGGAACACTTGTTTGCATTGGAATGAAGATCAGTTCATAATTAGGTGGTGGCCCCAATTGAATTATGATACGCATTGGTTGAAAGGTTTGTTTGGGAACTTGATCAAACAAAGGTTGTACTTGATTGTGACAAAAATGGACTTGATCTGGGACTTGGTGGGAAAAAAATTTCTCTTGCACATGATTGAATTGGGCTTTGTTAAAATTTTCATTTGCCTCATTTAGTTGTGAAATAAGTTTTGGTATCTTTGATTTTTCAATGAGAGATTGTATGTCAATTTCACCAAAACATTCCTTTGGGCATATAAGGAGTTTTATCATCTCCTTTCTACTCTTTATCATATTTTCTACCCTCTCTTCCAAGATCTTCTTTTCTTTAGCCATTTTTTCTTCCAATTATTTGATAAAGTATGTGTGCGATTGATTTGATTGATTGTTCAATTGTGTTGATTCCATTTTCCTTGGTTCAAGAGATTGTTATGAAGTGTACACGATATTTGGGTCAAAATATTGTTGTTGGAAGGTACACCTTTTTTAGGATCAAAGGGTAATTGTGTGTTCTCACTTGAAATGTACATGGGTTGATAAATGTCTTAATGCCTTTTGGATGCTTGGAACCTAGTGAAGATTGACATGATGACTATATGAAAGTGCAAGATTTTTGACTTTTTTGAGAGACTTTTAGGATGAAAATGCAACCTAAATATGAAATTTTTTTATGCAAATGCATATTTGGACTTTGGATGATATACAAAGAAACTAGGCTTATGCAATTGTGTTTTTTGGATTTTTGACTTAGGGTAAAATCTTTGGAAAGGAGCCAAATATAAGAGCATAACCTTATGAGGTTGAATAAAAATCTTAACTTGAAAAGGGGAATTTGAGGGACAAGGGACAATTTTGATAAAAGGGATTAGGTCAAATCCATCATGACAAAGGTGGAATGTGACCAATTGATGGGGGGGGGGGGGGGGNTTTGAAATTTGGGAAAAAGGGGACCAAGTCAAGATCCTATTTTTAGCATCATAAAGAAAGGTTCTATGATTTGAATACTTTCTAGGATTATTTTGCAAAGTTTTTAAAAGATCTAAGGATGAGCTTCTTGTGCAAAAGGAACTAGAATGAGGACTTGTGCAAGAGGCTTTGAAATGAAAATGCAAAGGGACTAATGCAAATGTATGCAAGAGGACTATGATATGACTATGCAAGAATGAAGCAAACCGCAAGGCTCCAAGATAAATGTTTTTGGTCTCCATATGTTCACAAGGTTTTCAAATAAGATGTTTTGTAAAAATCAAAGTGTTCAAGAATGTATGAGAATTTTTTGCATGAGAATAGAATTCTTTGGAGTGATTTTGAATTTGTTCTTTAAATTTTTTTGAAACACCCACACAAGACATGTCGTGAAGAATGGTTGTTGTAAAATTGAAACAAACACGTCACAACCTAAGGATGGCAAGGACAATATATATTGAATCCCTACTTAAACAAAGTTTAGCCATGCTTACTAATAGCAGACAACTTAGAATCTTGGAAGCATGAGCTCCTCCTTACAGTGCACTCACTTCTTAGGCACACCAAGCTTCAAATCCCAAGGGTCATCACTTTCCAAGGGACTGTTGTCTCAACTAAGAGCCACAAAAATGTGGGGTGTCTTAGTTGGTATCTGACCTTCCATGCTAATATATAAAGGGTTTTTGGATACTGAAAAAAATATTTTAGTCAAGGCATCCATTTAGGTGGTTATATGTGCGGCAGATTAGCTCCGTTATGGAGGCCTCCCAACCTACAAAAGTTGCGTTCTGTAGGTTTTTACGCACCACAAGGGTGCTGAGGGAGAACTTCTTCCTAGTATAACATATTCAACACTTGTTCACTATGAGATTAATCACAATGACATCTTTTATATACCGGTTTGGAAGGGATTGGCTTTAGCCTGTTACCGGTTGGGAATCCACTCTCATCGACTTTGTTAAAGCACTCGGGAGGTAGCCACTCTATAAGAATTATATGAGTTTCTCTTACACCCAAGATCCACGAAGGCAAGGGGAGAGGATACTTTCATATAATTCTTAGGGTTTACAATCTAAAAGACACTTCAGACACATGAAATAAATTATTCTTTTTAAGCACCAAACTGAAGTGTTTCAAAATAGAGACATGAAAGTTTTATGAAAGCATGCAAGGTCTTCATCAAACGTCCTAAATTAAACACATTAGTATTTTATCAGGTTGTCTTCATCCCTTGATTTTCAAAATGCTGCACAAATCATTAGTAACACATAAACATTGCTTATCAAGTGCAGAAACAAGAATAGGAATAAAAAGGCAAAGAAACCCTCAAAACAATGCATTGTTACCAACTGCACGGAAAGTGTGACCAATTGCGCAGCAAGTGCACTTGGCACGACCAACTATGCATCTCTTGTTTAGGACTTCAAAACATATCAAAGACTTGCAAAATTGACCATGTATGATCAAAATTGGAATGAAAGAGTTAATATCATGTATCTTAGGGTTCACTTATGTCATCTTAGAAATATTTGGAAAGACCAAAGCTAATTTAGAATCCCTGATTAGTCTATGTGTAGATTTTGAATGATTTTGAAACAATCTAACTATGCAGATCTGCACTTGATCCTAAACTATTTGAATGTTCATTTTATATCACCAAATCAAGTGTGCATGTTCATTTTTAGATCCTCTTAAAAGTAAGCAACTTGATTTTCCAATATATTATCAATTTGAACCCTTATTTAAGCTATATTTGCAACTCGGATGGAATTGAGAACAAATGAAACCACTAATTCCGCATTTGAGTATTAGATTAGATGAGATTCATTTTAAGTGCACCAAATTGAAATATGTAGTTCATTTGAAACATCCAAATTGAAATGTGAGATTCTTTTACAAACTTTAGTGTTTTAAAGCATGATTCAGGGTTCATTTAAAGCTTCAGAACATAGAGAATAGGAAATGAAAGACTCAAAAACAAACATCTCTTCTTAAACCCCATCTCCAACATTCAAAACAACCTAATCAACCAACTGCGCAGCTTTCACGACCAACTGCATAGAATGACCAACTACACATAATGACCAACTACACAGAATGTGTGACCAAGTGCACATAATGTGATACCAAGTGTGCAGAATGACTGAGTGCGCAAAATATGATGCCAAGTGTGTAGAATGTGAAACCAAGTGCGCAGAATGTGAAAGAGCGTAGAATGTGATACCATGTGCGTAGAACCTGTAACCAACTGTGCATAACTCTTCTAGAACCTGCAAAATGCACAAAAAAATAAAACAAATAATCAGTTAGGGATGATTCACGTCGGGTTAACCAAATGTAAGACTAGAAAAAGGCATAATATGCATATCTAGGTAACCACAAAACACTAAACAATATGCAAACCTATCTAATCTATCATGAAATCCATTTGAAATGAGAGCATAAATATAAAGCATGAAAACACTTAAAACTCCCTTCAAATGTAGCTTCCATGTTCTCCTTTCTTCTCCATATAGTAGATTATGTTGCTCTTTTTCCAATGACAAAATTGCACAAGTGTTGAAAAGCCAAATATGATAGCAAGAATACTAGGAGGTAGTGGATCAAACTTGAATGAGAGGATTGCATCCCAATTTATAAAAAATGAGAGGCAAGTTGGTGAATTATTATGCATAAAATCAATGCATAATGGAGGGAAAAGGAGGTAGGAAATTGGAAGCATGATTAGGGGAGAATTGAATGAGGAAAATATGGAAGATATCATGAAACACCTTAATAGGGATATGAATCACAATTAAAGGATATGAAAAATTAGGTGGGATTAGGAGGAATTAAATCAATTAATAAATCAATATTCCTCATAAAACAATAAGTAGCATTTATGAAATTATAAAATCCCATAAATTAGAATAAGCCAATTAATTAAATAAAAATTAATTAATTTTGAGGACTTAGGATAAGAATGAATAAATATGATTTATTCATAAAGAATAGGTACAAATCTTAGGTCATTCATCCCAAGAGGATAAATTAGTGAATTATCGATCAAAATTGAAGGCCTTAACATACAATTGAATGTATTTTGATGATACTGATAAGGATTAGGATCAATTTTGATGATTCTAGAATATTTTAGGAAATCGTGAGGCATCGATGAACTTTGACAATGCTCTCGCAATAATGATTGGAAATGATATAATGACATCAAAGAACTTGGATGATGCTAGAGGATAAATAAAGATAAGGAGACATCGATGAACTTGGACTATCCTCCTGAAATGTGAAAATGACAGCGAGGCATCGATGAACTTTGACAATGCCCCTGAAATGTGAAAATGACAACGAGGCATCGATGAACTTTGACAATGCTCTCAAAATGATGATTGATGATGAAAAGGCATCGATGGAATTTGACAATGCCATATGATTGATTGAAAGAGATTGATAATACATTGATATGAGTTTGGAATGATCCTAGATAGATTAGAAATTGATTAGAACTCAGTTGGGCTGATTTAGGACAATTTGACATGGTTTAAGAAGATGATCAATTTGGCCAAAATGAGAGAAATGTTAGTAATTGATGACATGGAAGAAAGACACAATATTAGTGAATGATAAAGATCAAACACACAATATAGAAGACATGTTAAAAAGGGGGCACAAGCATTGAACCATTTTTAGGTGTCTACACAAGGATGTCATAAGCTTGTTTGAGGTAGAGGATGAGGAGGAAGATGTGAATGAAGAAAAATATGATTATTGGAATGCTGTTTGGGTCAATTTTGAAGACAATAAGTTGTTGGACTATGGATTGAGGCACATTCAAGATCTTTTGCATCTACATTTGGGGTTGAAGGTTATGAAAATATTGTAGGGATTAGGATTTATCACTTTTTGTTATGAACAAATCACCAAAGAAATAATCTATTAGGGAAATCCTACTACGGATCTGGGAGTTTTGAAAGGAAACTAGGTGACAAAATATAACATCCTACACTAATCTACACAAGAGAGAGTTACAAAGTACTTCTAAACCCTTTAACATCCAAAATTTGAGATGTGCATTAAATTTATTACAAATTAAACCAATGCAAACCATAACACCATGATTATATGGAAAAATCCTTTCAATAAAAAACTTGCACTCCAATACATAGAGCTCAATTGTATTATCAACAATGATAGTTACAATAAAATATATAGATCTAATGCTCTACAAGAGTAATCACAACAACATATAATTTGTGAGTAACTTCAACAACATAACGACATCTCAAAAAATCTTCAACTTGTCATACAAAATGAGTTACAACACCACATTTTTATGACCAATTCAACATGAAGAATGGATGCCAAAAGTGTTCAAAAACAAATCTCATGCCTAGGTGTGAATAAGAGTCCAATATGAAAAGCTATTATAGGTAGGAATAGTTAAAAAATGACATATTACCAATTCAACACATGTCAACTCATCCACAACCGTGAAAGCTCAACATACACAGGCTCAAACTCAACTTGCTATTAAGAAACCAACTTTATTTTCGGTGCCTAAAAGAGTTAAGATTAATTTGTTGATTCCAACTCCAATATATAGTGTAAATTCCATAACAAGACTCTTCAATCAAAATAGGAAGTTGTCAATAATATTTTATTAGCTAAATGGAAACATATTACAACACCTCCCAATTGAATATGACCTCCAAAAATGGGCACCAACTTCCTAAAAATTCAGAATCTTGTCATAGTAATCCCTTGCCATGGTGATCCCACAATAGTGGGTTACATTTTTTAGCCAACTTTGACACTAAAATGAACATTCTAAAGAAAAATTCACATTCATAAGCCTATTGCTACTATTCACTGTTAGGAATTTGAAGATGATATAGACTAGTGATTTGTGATTTACGTGTGTAGATTTTAAATATATATTTTTTGGAATTTATTTGTATCCATTTTTTCATCTCCTTTGAAAATTAGTTTTTAATAACAAACACAATTTTTAAAGAGTGACATTCACTTTAAATGTCACATAATTTTTTTTCTAGAAATGATAAAAATATGATTCTTTCAAATTTAGGTTTGTAACACCGATATTTAGTGATTACAATTGGTTTCATTTCATTATGTTGAATTTGTTTTATTTTATTAAGTTTTTGAAGTTGAGTTAATTAAAATTTAGACATAGGTTTCCTTTCACACTCATAACTTCTTGTGTATGTATCAAAATTATTATTTTTTGTTGGAAAGAGGACATTAATACCTAATGCATAGATAATTTTTAGATTTTTTTACTTAGTTTACTAATTTTCCATAAGTGTTGAATAAAGAAGTTGATATATGGCAAAAAAACTATGTTTAGTTAAACTCAAAAACAAATTCATAATAAACTCAATATATATTAAAATCATAATCATTGGAAACTCTGCTTCGACTACTACCATCCTGCATTTGGGTTTGTCAAGATTGTTTTGCTTGAGCCTTCAACTAGAGCTTTGAAGGCCAAAATTTTGCAAAAAATAGGAGATTTTAGGGGGTAGATCCATAGAAAGAATGCTTGGTAGAACATATGTTCAATACAAAAGGTTTTAGTCAAACACCCTAAGGTTCGACCGAACATATATTTTGATTAGGAGAAAAGCAGGTTTTAGAGGACCAAAAACCTTTACAAAAGAGGGCTACAAATTTTCAATTTAACCCACATAGAAACAACAAGGAGACAAAGTAAAAAGACTATAAAAGAGAAGCTAACAACCTATACAAAAAGCCAACAAACTAAACACCAACAAACTGACAATAAACAGGCATAACAGAAAAAAACCAAAGGGACAACAGAGAAAAAGGCTATAAATTCTTAAGCAGCTCAGCCGCCTCAATGACCATGAGGTCCATGTTAACCACTGTCGATTTCAGCTCCTCCAAATCTTTATCATTCTTGGCACCTTTTTTCTTTGTGCTGGATCTCGTCATCTTCCCTAGCCCTAGAGTGTCATCAATGCCTTCCCTATGAACATCAATTTCCTGATTGGACTTCTCCTGCTCAAGCTTTCCAACAAGAATTTTGACATGGTACACAGAGGCTTTCAGAATCTTGTAGCTCTATTCTCCCATATTCTTTAATTTTTCCTCCACTTTGGCTAGTTTGGTCTCCATAGCCACCATTTTTTGATCCTTGTCGTTATCCTTCCATTGGAGTTCCAGCTGGGTAGTCCTTGTTAGTAATAACTGAGAGGGGAGGTGAATCAATGGCCTCAAATTTTAATCCTTAAATCAACCCTTTTGAACTTATAACCATAAATTATGTCTCAAGTTATCTTTTGTCCTACAAGATGAATGCCATGAAATACTTATATCAATTTACTACTTGTCGAATTGCTTTGTTAAACCTTCTTCTATTTGGTTTATCGATAAGCAGTCATCTATTTATCTAAACACAGTAAATATGCAGAGTATACCGATAAATCCAGAATTAAATATGTAAGATACAAAACAATAAAGAAATAAATCATACACACATAACACATGGATTTTCAACGTGGAAACCCTGTTAAGGGAAAAACCACTGGGACCGGTACCCCAAATTTTCACTCTTCTGAAGTGAGCCCTATTAAGAGCCAACCCTATTAAAGGTTACAAACACAATGTTAGGTGTGACCTTGTTAGAGGATTTATAAATAGTTTTTCAACTATTATCTGGCATCTAATGCTACCATCCTTGATCAAACACTCACTTGGCCTGTTAATAGGTATTGGGCATATCCAATGCTACTTTTGTGATCAAAATTTTTGATACTCCTTGGGATGTATCTCAATTGAAAAATACTTTTAAGTCCTGCTCGGTTAAGAGGCTTATATGCTTCAATAGTTAAACTGAAACATTAATGATCTATTCATACATACACTCAATTGCAGATTTTTCAGATCTATTGTAGGTCCATTACTTCACTGATCAATATAATCAAATATATACCTTTGCTCTACACTTGTTCTGCTCTGTGATGCTTGTCTCACTGTTCATCGGTGTCTGTGGAATCTAGCTCTTGCTTTAGCTTGTTGATCAGGCCTGAAATGAAGACTTTCTTCTCCTTTAGATTTTCTTTAGCATCTTTCCTCTTCTCTTGTTCACCCCACACACACAATTCGTAATGAATTGAGTTTGTCTCTTATATCTTAGAATTATTTTCACATCAGTCATATGTGATTCTCTAGGATTAGTAGAAAATCTAGCAACTATTTCTACTGCATGTGCAATATCTAGTCTAGTATATACAACATACATGAGTTTTCCAATCATTGAATTGTACAAAGTCTGATTTACCTTTGATGACTTTTCCTTCTTTGTCAGTTTTCATCCAGTTGCCATCGGTGTTCCAACTGGTTTGAACTCTTACATCTTGAATATTTTTAGTACTTCTTTGATGTACTTGGATTGTGTAATGAAAATACCTTCATCTTGTTCCATGATCTGCAGACCAAGAAAGAACTTGATCTCTCCAAACATAGACATCTCTAACTCTTTGCTCATTTCATTTGCAAAGGATTTGCATAGCATATCATTGCCTCCAAATATGATGTCATCAACAAATATCTCAGCAATCAAAATGTTAGCATTAGTATCTTCCTTCAAGTAAAGATTACTGTCAAATCCAATACTTATAAGATAGGAATGGAGTCTTTCATACCAGGCTCGGGGTGCTTTTTTCAATCCATACAAGGCTTTGTGAAGTCTACATACCATGTCCCTCTTGTCTGGATCAACAAACCCTTTTGGTTGTTCAATGTATACCTCTTCTTCAAGTATTCCATTCAGGAATGCAGACTTGACATCCATTTGATATACCTTGAATCCTTTATATGAACCATAAGAAAGTAATATTCTTACTCCTTCTAGCCTAGAAATAGGTGCAAAGGTCTCTCCATAGTCAATTCCTTCTTCTTGTGCATACCCCTTGCATACTATTCTTACTTTATTTCTTGTGACTTCTCCATTCTCATTCAGCTTATTCCTAAATATCCATTTGTACCGATGACATTCTTGTTATCTAATCTTGATACAAGTGTCCATGTGTTGGTTTTCTCTATCTATTCAATCTCTTCATTCATAACACTTATCCATTCATCATTATCTAGTGCAACATTGACAGATTTGGGCTCATAGTCACAAACAAGACATCTTGTATTTAGAGACTTACTTATGGTTCTCATACTAGCCTTTTTATCTCCTATGATATGGTCCTGTGGATGGTTCCTTCTAACATATTTTTCAAGTACATGTACATCTCTTTGTCTATCATCTTGATCATCATTTTGTTCTTTATTATGTTCTCCATCAAGTTGTGCATCATCTTGAGCAATATTCTGATCGTCGATATTTGCAGCCTGATGCTCAGGTGCAATGATCTATTGCTCGGGAGCTCTACATTGTTGGCAGGGTAGAGTGTCAGGTTCCTCATTGTAAGTGAACTTATTGTAGTCCTCTAGTTCTTTAGTGCTTTCCTTTTCATTCTTCTCTGCAAATTCATCTATCTTTACATTTAAACTTTCAACAATTTTGTTAGAGGCTTTGTTTAGACATTTATAGGCCTTGCTCTTGGTATAATACCCTAGAAAAATTCCTTCATCACTCTTGGAGTCAAGTTTTCCATTTCTATCATCTTTTAAGATATAACATTGACTGCCAAAATTTTTGAAATAACTTACATTGGGTGTGTATCCATACCATAGCTCATAAGGTGTCTTTTTGGTGCCTTTCTTTAATTGTACTATGTTCAATGTGTAAACAACAATACTGATAGCTTCCCTCCAGAAGATTTGGGTGATGCATTTCTCTATCATCAGTGTCCTTGCACAATCAACTATGGATCTATTCCTTCTTTCAGCAATTCCATTCTGCTATGGTGTTCTTGGTGCAAAGACCTATCTTTTTATTCCATGCTCATTAAAAAAGTTAGTGAATTCATCTAAAATAAATTCCCCTCCTCTATCTGATCTTAAGCATTTTAAATCCTTACCACTTTTCTTCTCAACCATTGCTTTGTACCATTTAAACATCTTGAATGTTTCTGATTTATCTTTGAGAAACATGACTATCATCATTCTAGAGTAATCATCAACAACGAGAATAAAATATCTAGCTCCATTATAACTCTTTTTCCTCATAGGTCCACATAAATCAGTATGGAATAATTCTAGAATTGCATCAGATGTATGGGTTTTGCTTTTAAAACTAGACTTTGTCATTTTACATTTTTGACAATTCTTACACATGATGTTGTCAGGCTTGGTCATCGTCGATAAGCCTCTGACATTTCTCTTTTTACTAATCTTTATCATGTTGTCAAAATTCACATGACACAATATTTTGTGCCACATCCATATGTCTTCATTTGTAGCAATCAAACAAGTGGAATCAGTATCATTCAGATAGAATAAGTTACCTTTTGTCTGCTCACCGGTACCAATCAGATTTCCTAATTATTGAAG
Source organism: Thuja plicata (assembly GCA_018584345.1). Classification (NCBI taxonomy): domain Eukaryota; kingdom Viridiplantae; phylum Streptophyta; class Pinopsida; order Cupressales; family Cupressaceae; genus Thuja; species Thuja plicata. The sequence continues at coordinate 2,933,831 of MU226203.1, forward strand.
ATCTTTGCCTTCTTATTTTCAAATGATACTCTGTGACCTGAATTATTCAACTAAGAAACACTTAATAGATTATAATTCAACCCATTTACCCAATAATCATTTTCACATTTTATCTGGTTATTCAACATTATTGTTCCTCTACCTTCAAATGGACAAGTTGTGTCATTACCCATTCTTACTAAACCACCTTTATAGTATTCAAAAGTCTCAAACTTTTGCTTATCATTGGTCATATGGTGAGTGAAACCATTATCTATGATCCAAACATCATTTTTACTAACCTTAGATATGAGAGCTATTTCTACATACCTTTCTTCATCATTATCTGAATCATTATTTATAGCTACAAATACCATCTCGATGTCTTCATCAGATTCGGTGTCAGTATCATCATCTTTGCACTTTTCTAGGTAACTGGCCTTCTTTCCTTTATCCTTATAGTCTCGGGTATCTCTTCTTTCTGATTGTCGGTAGCTTCTGTAATCACCTCTGTCAGAATTCTTTTCAAATGATCTGTCATTACTTCTGTCATCTTTTCTTCTGTTAGTACATCTTGCAGTAAAGTGTCCAATCTCTTTGCAATTAAAACAAACAAGTGGTAATTTAACTTTGTATTTACCTTTGCCTCTCTGCATTTGTCTGGCCATAAGTGCTTCAATTTCATCAAGGTCATCTTCTTCACTTTCACTATCACTATATTTTCTCATAGTGTTTTTATGACTTGATTTACTTATTCTCATAGAAGACTTGAATGCAGACTCTATGTTTGGTAAGACACTATTATCAAAGTTATTCATCTCAAATGAAATTAGTCTTCCAATCAAACTGTCGAGAGTAACATTTCTATTTGGTACTGCTCTCATTTCTTGAATGGCAGATACTCTAATAGCATAAGTAGGTAGTAAGGTTCTTAGAATTTTTCTTACCACTATATCTTCTTCTAGTACACCTCCAACTCCTCAGATAGCATTGAATACCTCTTTGATTCTTGTGTTGTACTGAGTGATGTTTTCACCTTCTTTCATTTTGAGATCATCAAACTTTCCTCTAAGGCTTTATGCCTTGGCTCTCAAAACATTTTTTTCACCACCATGTACAAGCTTCAATTTGTCCCACATCTGCTTTGTAGTTTTTCAGGTTTTGACATCTTCAAATTCAGCATCAGAGAGTGAGGAAGCAAGTTCTATCATCATGTTGTTGTGTTCATGCTTCTCTCTCATTTGTTCAACTATTGGTGCTCCTGTGGGCAACACATATTCAGTTTCTAAGTATTGAGTAACATCATTACCAATACCTGATAAGTGGAGTCTTATTCTACTCTTCCATGAAGCAAAATTATCTTTGTTCAACTTGGGCACATCTCGTCTGTTCATCTTGTGATCTTTAGCTTAGGTATTAAAACCTTCCTTCTAAGCACACAAGCTCTGATACCAATTGTTAGTAATAACAGAGGGGGGGGGGTGAATCAGTGGCCTCAAATTTTAATCCTTAAATCAACCCTTTTGAACTTATAACCATAAATTATGTCTCAAGTTATCTTCTGTCCTACAAGATGAATGCCATGAAATACTTATATCAATTTACTACTTGTCAGATTGCTCTGTTAAAACTTCTTCTGTTTGGTTTATCGATAAGCAGTCATCTATTTATCGAAACACAGTAAATATGTAGAGTATACTGATAAATCCAGAATTAACTATGTAAGATACAAAACATTAAAGAAATGAATCATACACACATAACACATGGATTTTTAATGTCAAAACCCCGTTAAGGGAAAAACCACTGGGACCGGTACCCCAAATTTTTACTCTTCTGAAGTGAGCCCTCTTAAGAGCCAACCCTGTTAAAGGTTACAAACACATTGTTAGGTGTGACCTTGTTAGAGGATTTAGAAATAGTTTGTCAACTAGTATCTGGAATCTAATGCTACCATCCTTGATCAAACACTCACTTGGCCTGTCAATACGTATTGGCATATCCAATGCTACTTTTGTTATCAAACTTTTTGATACTCCTTGGGATGTATCTCAATTGAAAAAGAATTTTAAGTCTTGCTCGGTTAAGAGGCTTATATGCTTCAATGGTTAAATTGAAACACTAATGAGTTGTTCATACATACAACTCAATTGCATATTTTCAGATATATTGTAGGTCCATTACTTCACTGATCAATATAATCAAATATATACCTTTGCTCCACACTTATTCTGCTCTGTGATGCTTGTCTCACTGTTTGTAGAATCTATCTCTTCCTTTAGCTTGTTGATCAGGATTGAAATGAAGACTTTCTTCTCCTTCAAATTTTCTTTAGCATCTTTCCTCTTCTCTTGTTCACCCCACACACACAATTCGTAATGAATTGAGTTTGTCTCTTATAGACATGATTTCCTCTTTTCATGGCTTTCTTGATCTTGGCATGTTCAACAATCTTTTCCAACAGATTTAAAGCAATTCTCCAGTCTGATCTCGTAGAGATCTTCTTGCCAACTGGACAAAGCAACTTTAAATCAATTACTTATCTCCAGCTTTATCTAGATGATTAAAATAATGATAAGTATCTATTAACTCTATATTTAGCTTCTTGATAGCTAGCATTTTAGTCATTTTCTAAACTCTTTGTTCTGTTGGTCAACACTTCAGTTAGTCATTGGTGACAACTGACTGTTCCATCAGTGTGACTTCAGTTGTCATCAGGATCTCCATCCTTGTCTTTTCCGTCAGGCAACACCAAAATTTTGTCCGTTTGGTTACTTTGTGTTTTGCTCATCGGGAAACACTGTAAATCTGCTCGTCGATAATGCTATGCATTTCCTCGTCAGCCAACACTGTGACTTTGTTCTTTTACTTTGACCGTCGAGTGCACTCTGTCAGTGTATGTAGTCACTTAGTGAATACTTGACTTCTATGCATCACTGATAGCATAGACTTTGACTCATTAATTTCTTTGAAGTCTTTTGCAGTATCTCCATGAACATATAGATTATATCAAGTTGACATCAATGAAAATACAATACATTAACTGATTTAATGTCTTGCATGATCATCAACTTAATATCTTCAAACATTCAGTCAGTTACATGTCATCAGTCCTTCATGTCTTTCGCATGCTTAATAGCTTGCATCATCTCATCCATACACTTAGGGAAGGATTTATCTTTTCCCATGCCCATAGCCTCAATAATTTGAAGGCAAATACAACGGTCCCTTACATCCTTCTTCAACTGCAGATATCATTGATGATACATTCTATAGTCTTGTTGAAGCTCCTCACACCCTGCACCACTAGGAATCATAAGATTGTTCTGGGTGACATTGACCTAGGTAACTTTATCCTTCAATAGACCCTCCTAGCACTTCCCGCTACCCTTTTCCTGATCCTTAGGGTTCTTACCAGTCATGTCCTCCTCCCCAACGTCTTTCACATTATCGATCGAACATATGTTCTATCAAGCATGTGGGGCAATTTTTTTTTTGTAATGACCATGTTTTTTTTTATTAATTGTTGATGTTCGTTACAACCACTAGTCAACCCAATTTGTTTTAATGAATGTTTGGGTATAAATAAAATTTTTCATTTAAAATAAAATAAAATATGAGAATAATTCCTATTTTTTTATGAAGAAGACAATTTTTGTTGGTGTTGATTTTTCAAGGGCATTTTTTCGAAGGAAGGGGATGGGAAATAAAAAGACATGGGCAAATAAGGCTTCTCAAAAGTTGTCACCTAATACAAAACAAAGAAATTGTGAAAAAACTTTAGCAAGGTATCATAGAAATAGAGTAGGTATGCATCTCTCTCTCTCTCTCTCTCTCTCTCTCTCTCTCTCNTGTATCTCTCTCTCTCTCTCTCTCTCTCTCTCTCTCTCTCTCTCTCTCTCTCTCTCTCTCTCTCTCTCTCTCTCTCTCTCTCTCTCTCTCTCTAATTTCTTTTTCTTTTTTTTGTCTTTTTAGGCCTGTTTAGTCTCTTTTTAGGTCTTTTTATTTTAATTTTTAGTCTTTTATATGTATTTGGCTCAATGGTATGTAAGTGAAATGAGTTAAGGGGATTCAACATGTTGTGCGCGATGTAACTTAAATGTCTTAAGGAGATGATGTTGTACCTGATGCAATTAGTTTTATGAATAATTCATAGCAAATTCTTATGTGATCTATTTTAAAATTATTGTACACCTTACATTGTTTACCCCAATCCATTTAAATGTCTCAAGGGGATTAAAAATAGATTAAATATTTAAATGTCTTAAGGGGATGTATTAAATTGACATTGACATTAGAAATATATTAAATTTATTAATTGACATTAAATTGGTCAAATTTCCACATTATATAGATTAAATTGATTAATTGACATTGAATATTAAATTGTCTTAAGAGGATGAATCATGTCAAGTACCTGATGTAATTAATTTTGTGATTTTTTTTTTTTATAGATAATGGGCTGAAGCCTAGATTTATTATTATTATTATTATTTGTTGAGATTAATTATTATTATGTGTTAAGCTCGAGTAGACCTAAACCTAGACCTCCCAGATGAAAGGCTCACAACTTACTATTATGTTGTAGGCTCTTGCCTCAATTTTATGATCTATTTTCAAATTATTGTACCTTAAATTATTTATTAAATTGATTAATTGACCTTAAATAGGTTAAATTGATTAACTGATGTATTAAACAGGTAAAATAGATTAAATAGATTAATTGACCTTAAATAAATTAAATTGATTTATTGATATATTGATTGACCTTACATTGTACCTTAATTTTTGATTAATTGATGTATCAAATAGGTTAAATTGAATCATTGATGTATTAAATCTAACCTAGATATTTAAACATATAAGTTCATCATTGAAAATAAACATTGCATACATAAACATATAAACTTCATCAATTAAACATGTATAATCTAGATATAAACATCATTAAATAAATAGATGTCGCATACATAAACATGTTTAATTTCTAGATATAATTGTCTATTTAAAAATCATCAAATAAACATCACATGTCTAATCTAGATAAACATCATATATATAAACATGTATCGAATGTCAAACACAAACATATCAACTCATATATATGTCTAGGTCTAGTATAAACATGTCAAACATAAATAATCAAATACAGGTCTAGAATAATCAAAGATGGACACATGTATAAACATAGACCTATGAAATTATATATAAAGGTAAACATGTCCAGATGGACACTCTAAGAGGAAACTGGAGAGTCGTCATGTTGCCTACTAATAGAGTAACCCTCTAAGTGACGTCTTTCTCTGATGGATCATGTGCTGCAACCAATCCCTACAAATTTATCAGAATGTACCACGTTAAATATCAATAAAATAATACACTTTGTCACTTTTGAAAATAACATACATACATGTACCCATGTGTTTATAATTTACCTATTTAAATGTGTGTAAGAATTTACCACTCCCTTGTCCATTAGCTAGTGTGGCATTGACTGAATCCCACTTATGCACACACTTAAACTTGACATGTGACATCTTTTTCCCTAACCCTCTATAGTAGTGATGAGTGTAGGGTTCTATGAATCTCAAAGGGGAGTGATGTAGAGTCTGATTATAGTATCATCTCCATAAAACCAGTCTGGCTCAATCCTTGCAGATGCTCCTTGAATGAATCTAGGTGCTCTGATGTGATATGGACCTGGTCATCACATATATCCTTATTTTCAGTAGTAGAGTGGTCTATAGGTGGTTCATGCTACGTACAATGATGTGAATGTTGTTCATGACCTGGCATCTAACTCGGTGACACTGTAGTCTGTGACTCTTTGAGAAACTCATGTCTGACCTCATGTAGAGGTATCTGCATGCTAGATGAAACATTATAATATGCATGTTAAAGGTCCTCATCCAAATAACAAGACATCTCAACCTACTGATCACCTCCTGAAATAGCTCTAAACTCTTGCAACATCAGGATGCCTACAACTCTATAAGGATCATTAAACAATGAACTAGCTGATGCGTTTGAAGATGATCTCTGTCACAACCCTAATTTTATGAAAATTTTATATCTTATACATTTAAT
>MU226203.1:2940043-2986035 GCA_018584345.1 Thuja plicata
ATATATATTAATATTGAAATATGTATGTACTTTATTTTGAAGGTTATTCAATATATCATTTGTTTTAAAATAAAAATACATGTCATTTTATTTAAGCTTCTTAAAAGGGGGGAAACATTTAGTTTTAGGAATGCATGCTTCTTTTTCCTTAAAAAGTAAGATATTAAAATAAAACAAAGTAATGTTTATATATTAAAATAAAACAATGAAATCCAAATAAAAAATCATGCATTCCAAAAACATGAGCTTGAAGGGAATTTTTTTTTTAAAAGAAGTCAAAGTTAACTTAGAAAAAAAATTTAAAAAAAAAATGAAACTGATGAGGAATCATGCTTTCCAAGATCCCTTTTCAGGGCGAGTCTTCTTCCCGACATCATCTCCAGCTCAAGAAGCTTCTTCATCTTCATTTTAAAAAGATGGGTTCTTCGTACCTGATAAGCTACTCTTTCTCTTTCAACTATGTTAGAATCAAGTGTGTTCTTGAATGATACCTTTGTTTCTGTGAAAAGCGCTATGTTTCCCTTGCTTCATTTTGCAATCTCAATATGCTGATTTTAGGCTCTTAAACTATGTAGTTTGTTTTTGCATCTTATGTTCAATATAAATGATTACTTGAATTTGTAATTAAGGAACCAAATATAACCTATATATTTTATTTTTATTGGATGATAATGTTGGATGATATCAGTTTTGGTTACTGATCATGTTGTTGATATTTATGTTTTGTCACTGATGTCAACATATATTTTTGTGGAGAGGAAAGACTGGTTACCTGACTGGAAGAAGTGTACGGACACTGTTTGGATGATTCAGAATGATCGAAGTTGGATTTATACAGAAGGATGTGTGTTGACCTTATTCTTAATGTCGCTTGGCTTTATGTTGCATATTATGGATGTTACAGTTGATTTGGTGAAGACTAGTTTCTGAATTGTAACTGTGATTCTGGACAGAGCAGGTCTCTGTGTTTCGAGTATATCTTTTTGGAAAAGATATTTTAGATGATGCAAGCTTATTGGTGGATAACCGACATATGTTAGAATAATGGGTTGAGTTTGATTTTTTTTGGTTACTGGTGACGTCAGCTGTGGCATGTATTTTGAAGAAGACCTAATTACTGGCCGACTTCAGACATGTAGCGTGTAAAATGAATTATGAGCGTGGATTGTGGATCTGGAAGCATAATTGATGGATTGTAAATGATGTTTACTTGTTATAGGTACCGTGTGTATCTTAGCAAGGGGTTAAATAATTATTTGTATATTGGAAAGCCTTAATTGGCCGACCTAATTAATTATTTATGTATTAAGAAAGCTTAATTGGCTGACCTAATGAATTTTTGTAAGAGGGTATATATGAGTGATCTTTTCTTTTGAAAAGATGTGACAGAGATTGAAAAGAAGAAGACGTGAAAGTTGTGAGGCTTTTTTGGCTGCTGGATGTAGAGCAAAGTTTATGAGAAGAGTAATTCATTGGAACTGACCAAGCAAAGACAATTGCTATCAGACAGTTTACTGGATTGTGTATTTTCTTTATACACTTGTTCGGATTGTGAATCCTTGAGGGTGGATTTAACCTTCTTTGGAAAGTGTGCCTTGGAAGTGAGCCTACTATTTCTTTTGACTCCTAAATGGGTCTGTCTCCTAACAGGGACTATTAACTGTAATGTTGTAACAAGCTCCTAATAGGGCTAAACATTTTAACAGGGATATTGTACTTCAGTACAGTATTTGTGGGTGTTAATTCCCACCGGGATTTTACCTTTAACAAGGTTTCCTTGAAAAAAAATATTGTGTTACGGTGTTGTTATTTACTATGTTATCATTTACATTTGCAGATTTGGTTTATAAATTTTAAAGTTTAATAATCTATATCACAACTAATTCACCCCCCCTCTTAGTTGTCTTGTGGACTGTTATTCCTAACAATTGGTATCAGAGCTTGTGGTCCTTAGAGAGAAAGTTTAACAGCTTGAGGTGATCCTAAAGATGCCTTACTATAGGAAGGATAGTGTGAAGTTTGATCCTGAAAACTTTGACAGTTGGCAGAACAAGATGAGAACACATTTGCTATGTCTAGGAATTGATTACTAGATGATCACAAAGAATAAATAAAAGATAGTGACTGAGGATGAGTTAGAGAAGACTACTGATGAAGCATGTAGAGATGAATCTTGGACTAAATCTATGGAAGAAGAACTTGAACAGATAAAGAAAAACAATACTTGGGAATTGGTTCCAAGACCTAAGAACAAAAATGTGATTGGTACTAAATGGGTTTTCAGAAATAAGATGGATGAGGAAGGAAAATTGGTAAGAAACAAGGAAAGACTGGTATGCAAAGGATATTCACAACAAGAAGGCATAAACTATGAAGAAACATTTGCTCATTTTTCTAGACTAGAAGCTGTGAGATTATTTCTTTCTTATGTTGCACATAAAGACTTTAAGGTTTATCAGATGGATGTGAAGTCCGCATTCTTGAATGGTGATCTAGAGGAAGAAGTTTGCATTGAGCAACCTAATGTTTTTCCTTTGACAGATGATGAAAACATGGTTTGTAGATTGAATAAGGCACTGTATGGACTGAAATAGGCACCAAGAGCATGGTATGCAAGACTAAACAAATATCTACTCCATCTTGGTTTCAGAAAAGGTAATGCAGACAGTAATTTATATCTAAGAACTGATGAAGATGGAATATTAATTCTAGAAGTTTTTGTTGATGATATCATTTTTGGAGGTAATGATAAGATGAGCAATAATTTTTCTAAAGAAAGGGAAAGTGAATTCGAGATGTCAATGATTGGTGAGATTAAATTTTTTCTTATTTTGCAAATTAATCAGAGTAAGAATGACATTTTTATATCTCAGACCAAGTATCTTAAGGAAATGTTGAAAAAGTTTGGAATGGAAGATTCTAAACCTGTTGGGACACCTATGTTGACTAGAAACAAACTAACTAATAGTGACAAGACTCAAAGTGTTGTTCAGACTAAGTATAGATCGATGATTGGAGGTCTACAATATCTAACTCACACTAGACCAGATATTACCAATGCAGTTGGAATTGTGGCTAGATATCAGGCAGATCCTAAAGAGACACATTTTGCTACTGTAAAAAGAATTTTTAGATATTTGAAATGGACAATAGAATATGGATTGTGGTATGAAAAATTAGAAGATTTTACTTTGCAGGATTATACTGATGTTGATTGGGTAGGTAATTTGGATGAAAGGAAGAGTACAAGTGGTGGTGCATTTTTCCTTGGAAAAAGATTGGTTTCTTGGTTGAGAAAGAAGCATAACTAAATTGCTCAATCTACTACTGAGTTAGAGTATGTTGTTGCTGCAATAAACTATACACAAGTTGTTTGGATGAAACAAATGCTGAAGGACATTGGAATAATTTTCAAAGAACCACTGGTTATCCATTGTGCTAACACTAGCACAGTGAATATGTCAAAGAATCCTATAATGCATTCAAAGACTAAACATATTTATATTAAGTATCATTTCTTGAGGGAGAAGGTAGTGGATAAAGAGATTAAACTGGACTATATCAGCACAAAGGAACAAATAGCAGATATATTTACTAAACCTTTGCCAAAAGATTCTTTTGAATATCTCAAAAGAATGCTTGGGGTGGTGGCCCCTCCCAGTGGTAATTAAATGATGTAGATATGCATCAGTCCAGTGGATTCAGAGCTATATCATTCTCTAGACTTGATGTATGGATCTACTCCTTAGGGGGAGTGACTGCAGGAGAATACTATGGAGTAAAATTGGGTGATCTTGCACCTAGTTGATGAACATGAATATTTGAAAAAGCTACACCTTACAGAAGACTACAGATGAGTTATGGCACCCTTTTCCATTGCTGCCAAAGGGGGAAGGAATCTATGTGAAAATCCCTACTATTTTTGAGAGATTTATGTTGAGGATATTGAGAAGATTATATTGAGAGAGAGCACTTTTGGGTTGATGCATATAGATTTTCCCATATGTTTTTGTCAATGCCAAAGGGGGAGATTGTTGGATGATATCAGTTTTGGTTACTGATCATGCTGTTGATATTTATGTTTTGTCATTGATGTCAACATATATTTCTTTGGAGAGGACAGTCTGGTTACCTGACTGGAAGAAGTGTATGAATATTGTACAGATGATTCATAATGATCAAATTTGGATTTATATAGAAGGATGTGTGTTGACCTTATTCCTAAGGTCACTTGGCTTTATGTTTCATATTGTGGATGTTATAGTTAATTCGGTGAAGACTGGTTTCTGGACTCTAACTATGATTCTGGATAGAGCAGGTCTCTATGTTTTGGGTATATCTTTCTGGCGAAGATATTTCAGATGATGTGAGCTTACTGGTGGACAACTGACATATGTTGGAATAATGGGTTGAGTTTGATTTTTGTTTTGTTACTGGTGATGTCAACTGTAGTGTGTATTCTAAAGAAGACCTAATTACTGGCCGACTTCAGACATGTAGCGTGTAAAATGAATTGTGAGCGTGGGTTGCGGATCTGGAAGCATAATTGATGGACTGTAAATGATGTTTAATTTTTATAGGTACCGTGTGTATCTTAGAAAGGGGTTAAATAATTATTTGTATGTTGGAAAGCCTTAATTGGCTGACCTAATTAATTATTTATGTATTAGGAAAGCTTAATTGTCTGACCTAATGAATTTTTGTAAGAGGGTATATATGAGTGATCTTTTCTTTTGAAAATATTTGATAGAGATTGAAAAGAAGAAGAAGTGAAAGCTGTGAGGTTTATTTGGTTGTTGGATGTAGAGTAGAGTTTATGAGAAGAGTACTTCATTGGAACTGACCAAGCAAAGCCAATTTCTATCAGACAGTTCACTAGATTGTGTATTTGCTTTATACACTTGTTCAGATTGTGAATCCTTGAGGGTGGCTTTAACCTTCTTTGGGTAGTGTGCCTTGGTAGTGAGCCTACTATTTCTTTTGACTCCTAACATGGTCTGTCTTGTAATAGGGACTATGTACTATAATGTTGTAACAAGATCCTAACAAGGCTAAATCTTTTAACATAGATACTATACTCTCAGTACATTATTTGTGGGTGTTAATTCCCACTGGGGTTTTACCTTTAAAATGGTTTCCTCGACAACAAACATTGTGTTATGGTGTTAGCATTTACTATGTTATCATTTACATTTGCAGATTTGGTTTATAAAGTTTAAAGTTTAATAATCTATATCACAACTGATTCACCCCCCCCCTCTCAGTTGTCTTGTGGACTTTTATTCCTAACAGATAAGTGACTATTATACTAATCAAATTTATAACTATTTTCCTCCTTTAGATGCCCCATTCTCTTGTCATTCATCTTTAGTATAAAAAATCAAAGTTTTCAAACAAGAATTAGCAAATTTAGCTATGGCTACAAAGGAAATATTCACCCACAGACAATGTCTATACACCAAGAGCCAAGTCTCTAAAACATCAAAATTGACTAGGGATTAGCTATAATCCATACCAATCTTGACATCATTGCATACCCTGATATGATTCTCTTGACCATTTGTCAAACATATCACACATCTAGTTTATGCCTACATAATTTTCATACAAATTTTCTAGAGCATTTTTTTGATGATAGTATTTGACAAAAATTCCATTTCATTATGCTTTGCTAGATGTCCATACTTTTTCTAAGGCTCCCAATTTATCACAAGTCATGAGGATGTTACATAGGAAGAAAAAGTAGGAAGCTTTCAGTTAGCTCCTGGAGACATTTATGTTTTTGATCTAACAATAGGGCCAGGTGTGGGGGTTGAAAATTTTTCAACTCTCCCATGTTGCATTTAAATAGTCTCTCTTTGATTTTTTCATAGACAATATAAGTGAAATAAACCTAGAAGGGCTCAGAAGCCTAAATATCTTCCATTAGAAATATTACTCACTACCTCCTTTTGTAACATTTAGATAACATCCAAAGTGGTCTCTTTCAAACACCCTCCACTCTTAATTTGTAGGATTATCTTTCTAAATAACTCTACCCAGATCTTGTTAGGTACTGCATGAATTTAACACTTTGGTGTTTTCATTCTTCTCAACTCTGATACTCGCCAAATGATCAGTGCCTCTATTTTTCTCATGATAGACATGCATAATTATAAAATCATTCACAAAATCTTAGAGCAGTTGAATAAGATTCAAACAATTCAACCATTTCCAGTTTTCCATAGACTTGCATCTTATCATGTTTATACATCATGTTGAGTCACCTTCAAAATCTATGGTACGAATCCCTCTTGTTTGCATAAACCTTTTCTAGGAAAGTAGGAAGAAGAGAAAATTTTTCCTCTAAGATAGAATAGAATGTTCTTGTAACCTAATTTCATTATCAACTCAACCAGGTAGAGTTAGAATGTATTTGCAAATAGTATCCAAGGTACACATTTGGTTTCAGATTAAGTGTTTTAACTGAAATACAAAAATGTTGATAAAAGAAAATTTCATCATGTTATGCAAATGTATTACATAAAAAAATTACACATGTGTTTGCATTAAACAATTCTTGTATTCATCAAAAGAAAGGGCATAACACACACAAGATGTGGGAATAACTTTAAAAACTGGCATTTACAAAAGTAAATATGCATGAAAAGATAAAGTGTAAATAAGGAAATGAGACCCATCATTTCCTAGGATGACAAATCCCGTAGCTGTTTGCAAAATCTCATATTTATCTTGAGCTTCAGCTCCGCTTACTTTGTCATGTTTCCATCACTTGCAGGAAGAGTTAAAATTTTTTGTTAGAGCTTAAGGTCACAATTTTATATTTACATATCATCAGTAGATGCATAGCTCCCTAATATAAATGTATCAAATTAGATTGAAGGAAGCAAAAAAAAAAGGATCATAACTTCATCTATCTAATGAGTTTGTATATTTTACAAATACAGGTATCATAATCATCATTTAACATTCTAGGTTGATATCATTCATATTTCAGCATGTGGGATAAAATGAGCTCCCACAAGGGTTGAGCCCAACATGTTGTTAATGGAACATTATTGATCATGGTAGGGTGTACATATCTACATCAAATATATCATGATGGTTTCATCAAGAAAATACATATTATTCATATTTGAAAATTATCATGATTTACTGTTACAAATAATACATATTTTTTGGATGAAATCATCAGACATGGATGATGCAGTCATCCTGGCATGGTTAATAAAATTTCATCATTAAAAAGAGGTTTAATCATGATATAATAGAATACAAGGAATGCATTGGCATCATGAAAATGTATAGGTATTGTGACCCTAGGGATACCAAGGATATAAAATGCATAGCTACAAGATAACAAGGTAGTTGTGGGGTCCTATCAAAATAGTGCTAGGAACACATCAAAATTATCTATCAATGATAAGGACACAAAGTTATTTAGGGAAGTCACATTCTTTAAAGCATTAGGACACCATGAAAATGCTTGGGAAAAAAATTCAAAGGAGTTACCATGTTCAATGTGCAGGCAAGAAAAGAGAACTTGAGTTCATAACAAGTTATAACATCAAATATAGGGAGTGCATCATAGTGTTTGACAATACAAAGAGCATAACTTTAAAATCTACCAAAATTGTTATCAAGGCTAGTTATGAGTGAATGCTTCCAAGAAATTTTACAAGAGAGTGCCTTCACAGTATAAACAAATGAAAGGTTTAACTAAGCAAAAATTCTGAAGGAGCAAATATTACATTGAGATGGTACATTAAACATGGTATAAAAATAGTTACAATCAACATACCTTGGAGAAACATAAACATATGCATCATATAGAGTAATGAATTAAGCACACGGTGCCATAAAAATGGATAATATGTATGTTTGAAAAATAGAGTCAACACAATGATCAAGTAATATGAATGGTCAAAGAGATAGAGATTAATAATCAACTAAAGGACAAGTATCATGCTACAAGATTACAAGGAAAAACTACAGGAACAACAAAAGGCCACAATTAAGATGATCATGAGAAGCCATGATAAAACATAAGAATAGTGACCCCAAGCAAATAGTGAAATAGTGTTTTGTAATGCATGAAATATAGTAATATTTACTACCACATAACACTAGTAAAAATACAATCTCAACAAAATAAAATCAGAAATGTCAATATTGTGGCAACAATACGAGATTCAAGGAGGATCATGGTCAATAATTTTTCCATCTATTTTACAAAAAGAAAAGAAAACCCAAAATCTCTGCTAGGTAACTATATTGTATGGAAGAAACAATCAAACACATTCACATTGATTTGATCATATCTCAAAATCCATGAACTATATTTTTCTAGAAATTTTTATAGAAATTAGAAAACTAGAAGGCAAAGAAGGCCAAAAAATTTCGTGCAAACCCAGTTAATGAATTTTGAGAACTTTTCACAGTCCAGAGCAGATTTTTTAATAAAATAAATAGTCATAATGTAGATCATTAAGGGTAGTGGCATTGAAACATCAATTGGTTCAAATTAAGGTTGGTATCCTACAGTCAAGATGAACATCAAGGAAAGATGCAACAATTAATATGAAACATTGATTACTTTGAATGGAAATTACACTAATAAATTTTGTCAAATTTATGCTTCCAAACACACAGACAATGCAATAACGTATGTAAGTTGAACTCATGAAATGATAAAACACATCAAAAAATATGTAGCAATGGTAGTCATACAACAGAGCATGATTGTCAAGAGCCTATCCAATATGGGGGTTTCTAAACATTGGATGGAAGAACATGGCTATGGAATGAATAATTGATAAAAAAATACTTCCATTTTCAAAGGACCATGCATGTAGATGGTGCTAAAGCTCTAAATAAATATGAGATAAGCATTTTCAAATTTTGTAACAACAATAAGATCTCATAAATAATAAGAATTCGCATGAAGGAAAATAAAAGAAATATTACCATTCTTGGGTATGAATGTTCCCAAGGATAGTGTGATCACGAACAATGAATTCAAATCTGAAAATAGTGCAAACAAGATGAAAAGACATCAAAGAACACAAATACACTGATGTTAAAGACACAAAATAGTAACATCTAGTGGATTTGAATATAAAATATACATAAAAAAATTCATCTCCTTCAAGAGGATAGAGATTGAAGAGCATAACAAAAATCTAATAGGAAGTAGTAGTGTTGATGCAAAGGCATATTTCAGCAATGATGAGTAGAAGAAAAGAATAAACAACAATCCCATTAAAAGGAACAACATATCACTACCAATGATATAGTATTTCATGGAGAGATTGCTACTATATGCAACAATAAATATTATAAGATGTTGCTATAAAACATGGAAGATAAGCTACCATCATCAGAGACCAATAAAAATTCCCACATAAACATATAGTGTTGTTATGGAAAAGGTAGCTTTAGAAGTCCATAAAGAAGTCACCAACAATGAACAAAAAGATACAACATTGTTGCACTTTATTTTTGGAGAGGTTTCCATTGTATGTGAGGTAGGTGTCCATTGTATATGAGGTATCTTAATCAAATCCATTAGGTTTATAGTTGTTCTTTCATTTCAATGCTATGTGAAGCAAAAGAATGACATCAAATGAAGGATAAACACAAAGTTTATATATAAAAAGTGCAAGGATTATTATTCATGAATGGAAGAAATGCATTATGAAATGGTTAAGATATTGAATCTTATTATGTAAGGATAAAAGATCAATGAATTTCATTGTCATTGTTAAAATCAGTAATTTATGTGCTTTTAAATAGTACCAAAGGAACAAAATATGTGGTAAATAAACCATTGAAAAAGTAGTGAAAAAAGGTATAGAATGAATAAAATATACCGGAAGGATGAAACCCATCATAGAGCACAAGAGTTTTGACATATACTAAATATGAAGCTACAAGAGGAAGTACACAGGTACACACAGTGCATCTATAGTGAACCCATGTTTTTTTTGAAGGAGTATAAAGCAAAAAATACAAGAAAGATGAAAAACCCTTGGAGCATAGGTATCTACCTTTCCACATTTTTAACATACATAAAATGTACAGCTACATGAAACTCTCTTCGAGTTTAACAATACAAGAGTTATGCAAGTCTAAATAAATATGGAAGGATGCTAAATATTTTCATCTCATCACAACAAATATATAACAAAATATTCACGGTTTCAAAGTGATTCAACTAGAGCACAAAGAATATAAAACCCTTCAAACTTTCTGTGAAGTAAATCCAAAAGGAGGGAAGGTTTTTCACATACACATGAATAATGAATGACAATTTTTAGAGGAGAAGGTTCAAATTTTAAAGTGGGAATAGGAATGTAGTCCATCGCCATGAAGTAGAAACACAAAAGAAAGTTTTCTTTCTTTATTGTTCAGATCTCAAGAGGATGGAATTCTTCCAGATCAAATACAGATAGAAATCCACAGTTGGAGTATAAAATCCATGGAACCTTTTAAAATTTGTACAAAATTATCCAACAAAACCTTGAAAACACTCGGAGGAACCAACAAACCCTAGCCATGGGTAGAGCCACAAAACAGGAGGTGAAAGAAAGAAAAATGAAAATGATAAAATAGTTTTAGGGTTTCATGCCCTAATACCCATGCCAAAAGGAAAAGTTTTTTTTGCCTTTTAATTTTATTGAAAATCCTTTGAAGGTAATGCCCCAAGTTTTAATAAAGGCTTTAATGCCTTATAAATTAATGTCATATTCTAATAATATTTATTAAGTAATATTATAAATGTTATTACTTAGTAAATTTATTTGAAATTTAATATTTATTAAGTGATGTTATAATATTAGTATAAAAATTATATTAATTTTTTTTTTAAAGTGAAAGTGGGCGAATCACTAATATTTAATATATATAATATGAACCTGATTCAAGGGCTTAACTGGGAAAGAACAGGAAGAAAACTCAGTATCCTATCCCAAGTACATATAGAGATGTTTACAAGATACAATAGTTACAAAATAGATATTGACACCCCAAAATACAATAATTACAACATAGAGACCAACGCCCCAAGATTTAAATATTTTAAAATCCCACCATGAAGAAAGGAGCATCCCAATGCAAAATACATTTCACATGATAAGAAGGAAAGAAAAAGTGCTAGCAACTAATCTTGCAGATCAAGATGTAGGGCATACATTCGTGGCACTCCACAAAAATCAGCAGCCAAAAAACCCATGAAAAATTATCAATGTCAATTTCAAAATTTTCTTCGTACCAACATGGGCCCCAATTATTCCTCCAAGGCTGACGGGTATGCCACCTCACTCGACCAACTTGCAACTTGATCCACCATGACTAAAGAGTCGAGCACCTCGCAAGGCCATCCTGTCGCTCAATCCAATTGCTCCTCATGGGGGCCTTGTAAAGTACCCCAACTTGTTCAAATTATAAAACATGTCTCAAAATTAAAACATGTAATTGTAGACATCTAAAAATGTCCCTTCCAGTTCTAAGCTATTTCCCTCTTTAATTAATTAAATCTTATTTAATTGATTAACCTCTATATATAATTAATTAGTTATACTTTCTCCTCTCTTCTATATAGTTAATTAATTTTATTTAATTAATTATATTCACATTTCTTCTACAGTCCTTAAGGTATATTATTTTAATAAAATAAATTTGAACCCCTTCTACACCTCTATTTAAATAATCCTATTATTTAAATATTCCCCTCAACTTCTAATCCTTGATTTAATTAATTAATTAAGTCTTAAGCCTAGCCTAAATCCTTAGCCCACACCCATCATCACCACCTTTAAACCCACCCCTATTATTAATCCTAGATTAATTAAACTAATTTTGTGATTGCTACAATAATTAGTCTCCTACTATTGCTCACACATGTGTGAGCAACCCTTCCCAAGGTAGCTAACCACCTTCCTTAAATATCCACCTGCATTCTTACATGAATGTTCCCTCTTTCCTCAGAATTTTCTCACACATGTGTGAGCAACCTTGAGCCACTTCCCCTCTTCCACTTTATCTCCCTCATTCAATGAGTCATCACTTTCAAAGGTTGCTCACACATGTGTGAGAAACTCATCCTCTTTGCATGAACAACCACCTTGCTTGTGTGGAATCCATGTGGCTTCCACTTGGGATCTACCTCATGGATCCTCTTGCATCCTATCCCTTTCATCCCATTTGAATCCCAACCATCCATTTTTCTCCAAATTCTATAAATAGGAGCTTCTCGTTGAGAAAATCATCACTCTCATATTATATTGTTATTATGCATATTTACCTTTTCAATGTCTCGTATCATAGTGTTATCATACTAGTTTATTTTTAGAATTGTATCTCATTCACATACTAATCTTGTTGAATCCATCTTAGAATATCATATTTCATTTGTAGTGTCATCTTAATTTGTTTTCTCATCTAATCTTGATAGTTTAGCATTATTATAGTATCATTTTAGATGAAACTCTAAAATGATACTATAATAATGCTAAACTATCAAGATTAGATGAGAAAACAAACTAATATGACACTACAAATGAAATATGACATTCTACGATGGATTCAACAAGATTAGTATGAAAATGAGATACGATTCTAATAATAAACTAGCATGATAACACTATGATATGAGAAATTCAAAAGGTAAATAAGCATAATAACAATATAATATGAGAGTGCTGATTTTCTCAAGGAGAGGTTCCTATTTATAGAATTTGGAGGGAAATGGATAGTTGGGATTCAAATGGGATGAAAGGATAATATACAAGAGGATCCATTAGGTGGATCCCAAGTGGAAGCCACATGGATGCCACACAAGCAAGGTGGTTGGTCATGCAAAGGGGATGAGTTGCTCACACGTGTATGAGAAACCTTTGAAAGTGATGACTCATTGAATGAGGGAGACAAATTGGAAGAGGGGAGGTGGCTCAAGGTTTCTCACACAGGTGTGAAAAAATTCCAAAGAGGAAAGAGGGAACATTCATGTAAGAATGTAGGTGGATATTTAAGGAAGGTGGTTAGCTACCTTGGGAAGGGTTTCTCACACATGTGTGGGAAGCAGTAGGAGACTAATTATTGTAGGAATCATAGAATTAGTTTAATTAATCATAGGGTAGGTTTAAAGGTGGTGATGATGGGTGTGGGCTAAGGATTTTGACTAGGCTTAAGACTTAATTATTTTATTAAATCAAGGATTAGAAGTTGAGGGGAATATTTAAATAATAGGATTATTTAAATGGAGGTGCAGAAGGGGTTCAAATGTATTAAATTAAAATAAAATACATTAAAGACTCTAAAGGAAATGCAAATATAATTAATTAAATAAAATTATTTAACTATATAGAAGAAAGGGGATAATATAACTAATTAATTATATATAGGGGTTAATCAATTACATAAGCTTTAATTAATTAAAGAGGGAAATAACTTAGAACTAGAAGAGACATTTTTAGACGTCTACAATTACATGTTTTATAATTGAACATGCAATAAATATTAATTACAATTTGAGATATGCAAAAATAAAATAAAATAATATTATTTTTATACTAATATTTATTAAGTAATATTATAACATCACTTAATAAATATTAAATTTCAAATAATATTTATTAGGTAATAATATTTATAATATTACTTAATAAATATTAATCAAAATATCATTAATTTATAAGGCATTAAAGCTTTATTAAACCCTGGGGCATTACCTTCAAAGGATTTTCATAAAATTAAAAGGAAAAAAAGCCTTTTCCTTTAGGCATGGGTATTAGGGCATGAAACCCTAAAACTATTTTCTCATTTTCATTTTGCTTTCTTTCACCTCATGTTTTGTGGCTCTGCCCATGGCTAAGGTTTGTTGGTTCCTCCAAGGGTTTTCGAGGTTTTGTTGGAGAATTTTGCACAAACTTTAAAAGGTTTCCATAGAGTTTATGCTCCAAGTGTGGCTTTCTATATGTATTTGATCTGGTAAGAATTTCATCCTCTCAAACTTTCAACACTAAAGAAAGAAAACTTTCTTCTGTATTTCTACTTCATGGCGATGGACTACATTCCTATCCCCACTTTCAAATTTGAACCTTCTCCTCTGAAAATTATCATTCATTATTCATTTCTGTGTGAAAAATCCTCCCTCCTTTTGGATCTACTTCACAGAAAGTTTGAAGAGTTTTATATTCTTTGTGCTCTAGTTAAATCACTTTAAAACCGTGAATGTTTTGTTAAATATTTGTTGTGATGAGATGAAAATCTATAGCATCCTTTCATATTTCTTTAGACTTGCATAACTCTTGTATTTTTAAACTTGAAGATAGTTTCCTATAGCTGTACATTTTATGTATGTTAAAATGTGGAAAGGTAGATACCTATGCTCCAAGAGTTTTTCATCTTGCTTGTATTTTTTGCTTTATACTCCTTCAAAAAAAAATACAAGTTCACTATAGATGCACTGTGTGTACCTGTGTACTTCCTCTTGTAGTTTCATATTTAGTATATGTCAAAAATCTTGTGCTCTATGATGGGTTTCATCCTTGTGGTATATTTGATTCACTATATACCTTTGTTCACTGCTTTGTCAATGGTTTATTTACCACAAATATTTTTCTTTTGGTACTATTTAAAAGCACATAAATTACTGATTTTAAAAATGGTAATCACTGAGGGTTGATCCTTACATAACAAGATTCATTGATTTTAATATTTTCATAAGGTATTTCTTTCATTCATGAATAACAATCGTTGCACTTTCTATATATAAACTCTGTGTTTATCCTTCATTTGATGTCATTGTT
This sequence comes from Thuja plicata, assembly GCA_018584345.1. Taxonomy (NCBI): domain Eukaryota; kingdom Viridiplantae; phylum Streptophyta; class Pinopsida; order Cupressales; family Cupressaceae; genus Thuja; species Thuja plicata. The sequence continues at coordinate 2,954,854 of MU226203.1, forward strand.
TTTCTGCCTATAGCATTCAAATGAAAGAACAACTATAAAACTGATGGATTTAATGAAGATACCTCATATACAATGGACACCTACCTCACATACAATGGAAACCTCCCAAAAAATAAAATGCATCAATGTTGTATCTTTCTGTTCATTGTTGGTGACTTCTTTATGGACTTCTAAAGCTACCTTTTCCATAACAACATTATATGTTTTTTTGGCAATGTTTATTGTTCTCTGATGATGGTAGCTTGTCTTGCATATTTTATAGAAACGTCTTATAATATTTATTGCTACATATAACAGTAGTCTCTCCATGAAACACTATATCCTTGGTAGTGATTTGTTGTTCCTTTTAATGGGATTGTTGTTTATTCTTTTCTTCTACTCGTCATTGCTGAAATATGTCTTTGCATCAACACTACTACTTCCTATCAATTTTTTGTTATGCTCTTGAATCTCTATCCTCTTGAAAGAGATTAATTCTTTTTGATATATTTGATATTCAAATCCAGTGTAGGTTACTATTTTGCATCTTTTAGCAGCACTGTATTTGTGATCTTTGTTGTCTTTTCATCTTATTTGCACCATTTTCAGATTTGAATTCATTTTTTTTATCACACTATCCTTGGGAACATTCACACACAAGAATGGTAATAATATTTCTTTTCTTTTCCTTCATCATTCCTTCACGAGACTTGCTATTTTTTATGATATCTTATTACTATTACCAAATTTGAAAATGCTTATCTCATATTTATTTAGAGCTTTTGCACTGTCTACATGGATGGTCCTTTGAAAATGGAAGTATTTTTTTTATCAATAATTCATTTCATAGCCATGTTCTTCCATCCAAATTTTAGAAACCCTCATATTAGATAGGCTCTTTAAAATCATGCTCCATTGTATGATTTTCATTTCTACATATTTGCTGATGTATTTTATCATTTCATGAGTTACAACTTACATACTATTATTGCATTGTTTGGGTGTTTGGAAGCATAAATTTGACAAAATATATTACTGTACTTACCATTCATAGGAAATGTTTCATATTCATTATTTCATCTTTCCTTGATGTTCATATTGACTGTATCATACCAAATGGTTGGAATTTTTTTTTTTTGAGGTGTTGACACTCATGTTTTGTCATTGGTCTCAACATATGTTTCAGTTGGATATAGTAGAAGTCTCAGAAAGACTGGTTATCACAGGTACATGTGAGAGTGACAGGTGTGTACAAACATTGTATATTGTATCAGCATACACGAGCACATATTTTTGTAGAGAGATGAGTGTTTACCTTATGTATAAGGTTGTAGGATCTTATGTTGGTATTTGCATGAGCTATAGTTGTTTTGGTAAAAACTGGTTTCAGTGCAGTGAGAAAGGATTATGACAAAGATGGTCTTTGAGTTTTTGGGACAACTTGGGTGCGAGCATGGGTTATGAAATGTGAGCTTAAGGTATGATATAAGATACATTGGAGAACATTATTTGTGATTCTTAGGTCTCTATATTCCTGATGATGTCAGTTGAGGCATGTGGACTAGCGAAGACCTATTTGGAGCCGACTACAAAGGTGTAACATGCTTAATGATTGGCGAGCATGGATTATGGATCTTAGCAAGTAGCTGATAACTTATATTTGATAATTAATTATGTAAGGTACCATGTGTATCTTAGCAAGGGTCTATATAATTTTTTATACATTGGGAAAGTCTTACAAGGCCGACCTAATTGATTATTGTAACTTGTATAAAGGAAAGAAGTGTCTTAATGTGTAAAGGGAGGAAATAGAGGTATTGGATACTGCAAGCATGTGGATTTAACCTTCACTTTGGGAAGTGTTCTGAGGAATTAAGCTTATATTTTCATTCAAATCCTAACAGGGTTGAGAAGACTCCTAACAGGTTTTTTCCTTTAACATGGACTTGCACTGGATGTAATAATAAACTCCTAACAAGGATAGATCTTCTAAAAAGGATACAATAATTCTAGTGCATTATTTGTGGGTGCTAATTACCACCGAGGTTTTTCCCTTAACAGGGTTTCTGGTGTAGGATCCCCAACTCCATGAAGGCACTCAACACATTTCCTAGGTAAATCAAATAGTGTTGGGTCCATTAGGACTCTATATTTTTGCAATAAGATCCAAGTGTAAGACCTAGTATCAAGATTTGGTGTCTATAAACCACTTGGTCAACTATGGTCAAAGGATCATAAAATTTTCAAATTTATGTTATTTAAGTGTTTTTCTATGTCTCCTGGATGTTTTGGTCCATTTGGGACCCCTATTCGAGTGAGAAAACAAAAGTTGTTCATTAAGAGAAGGAAATGCAAAAATGCAACATTTGCATAGCAACTTTGAGGCGAGATGACAACTTTTGAAAATTTATTTGTAAAACATCCTCCCAATGGATCCATTATTGAAATACAATTGTAACCATTGGGGGGAATCCTCTAATATCCCTTACAGGTGGGTGGAGGAGAGGAGAGGATGATGTAATTTTTGAAAACCAATATATAAAACATAACTATTATCTTGCAAACTGTGAGTTTTCAAGATCTGTACGATCTTGACCAGAGGGGGAGACAAATGAAATATTAAATTTGAATGAATTATGTTTATTTTGAGACCATTCTGAGCCTTTGAGAAGTTGTGCATTGAAAGTTACAAGGGTTTGTGTAAAAACTGCCTACAAACCCTAGTTACCTACGGTTTCCCTAAACAAATGCCTCTACCCCTCCATTTCATTGGTGAAAAAATCTAAGAATTATTGAAATGAGAGGTATGCATGTGCACTTAAATATTATTGAGTTATTTTTAGGTGGATGGTTGCAGACAAGAGTTTGGAGTGAATTTGGGTTGACATTTCTATGTGGCAACCCGTGAACAGAATGTATAATTGAAGACAGTGGCATGCTAGGGTTGAATCAATCATCCAAAATGAGGATTTTAAGTATTTATAACATGGGAACTATCCCTAAACCAATGATTAGTCTATTCTCCCCATTATAAGGGTGCTTCCTTTGTTAAATTGTCTTGATTGGGGTAATTAGGCCTGTCAAGCTAGTGAGTGTTTAGGCACCAAATGTTGGATTCACAAGCCCTGACTTAGGGTGAAAGTGTATCTTGATAGAGGGTTTCTGAAATTTCCTTTTATTCCTTGTTTCTTTGGAAAGTTAAGAAGTTATGGTAAGAAAACTACCTACACAGCGATACAAGGAGTTAGGGTGCCTAAAGAATGAAGTGTCTCAAGCAGAGGTCTAGAGAAGATTCTAATTATGGAATTGTTTCATTTTGGTCCTATTCAAGGCCTAGACAAGTTGGTTCAACCCCATTGAAAAAATTCTTATTTCCTATTGTGTTTCAGCATTGGATTATGTACCCAAGGAGGGTAGATGGGTGTGATTCTCCCAATCAAACCAAGTAACAAGTTGTGTATGTTGTCTTGGTTTATTTTGATGTATTATTGAAGAAAAATAGTGGATTTATTAAGGTGTAGAGCCTATGGTCAGTAGTCTCTCATAGAGAGTTAGCGAGATTAGTCCTTAGGAGAGTGTGAACCATAAGCTTTGCATCAAGGGGTATTAGAGCTTAGGAAGAATCATAAGGAGAAAGAGAAAGATGTCAGAAGGAGATGGAGAAACCAATATAAGAATGACTAATATGGAATTAGCCAAACTAGTTAGGGAACATATGGCTGATAACATGGAAATGATGGCTGATAACCAATCCTTAAGAGAAGAGTTGGAAATACTCAAGGGTAGGATAGACAAGATGATATATGTACACTCTGGAAATGATGGAGAAGGGGATGAAGAAGAAGAAGTCCCTGAGTAGGAAGAAGAAGAGGTTCTTGTAGACTAGAGACCCCTCTTGAATGCCCTTAAATATATGGACAGAAGGACCATGGATGGAAAGATGGAATTGCCTGCTTTCAGTGGGAGAATGGACCGACTTAGCCATGGATTGGATAGAGTTCTTAACAAGTTTCTTTGAATGTGAAGACATATTGGAACATCAAAGAGTCAAGATTGTAAAGTCCAAGTTGAAGGGAGGATCCCTAACTTGGTGGAACTTCATCCAGACTGAAAGGGTGAATAATGGTAGGAATATACTATCAACATGGAACAAGATGATAGAATTGGTTAAATAAACCTACGTCCCTAAATACTATGGGGTACAACTCCATAGGAAGAAGAAAAATCTTAGAAAAAAATACATGGATGTGAGCACATACACCGAAGAGTTCCAAAAATTGTGTATGAAGGCTAGTACAAAGGAGACATAAGAATAAAAGTTAGCAAGGTACATCACTGGATTGAAGTTTTCAATCCAAGAAGACCTAAGTTTGCACACATCAGTGACAGTGCATAAATGCTATCAATTAGCACTAAAAGTGGAAGATAAGCTAAGGAGAAGGCGGGAGAAAATAAATAGAGGAAGAGGTAATAAAAACAACAACAAAAACTTCAGAGGAAGAGGAAACTCTTTTGGGAGAGGACAGTCCCCAAGACCTTTTGGAGAACAAGGAAAAGCAAACAAGGAACAAGGAGAAACAAACTCTAGAGGCAACTACATAGGAAGGAGAACTTTTGGAAGAGGGAGATTTGGTGGAAGAAATAATGGCCCCTTGAAATGCTTCAATTGGAACCAGTTGGCACACCATGGCAATAGTGTTAGGATGAATTCAAAACAACTAAGAGGGGGGGTGAATCAGTTATCCTTAGGTCCAGATGTTCCCATATAAAACTTTAAACCAACTTCAACAAATCAAATATGCTCGGCAACAATAAACAACAAAAGTGTGCAGTTTACTGTACTAATGAAATAAGCTTGTAGAAACTTAATAGTAAAACACAACAATAAAATTCACACATTTTGACACCATGATTTAACGTGGAAACCCAATATGGGAAAAACCAACAGTAACATGCTACCAAAATTTCACTCTTCTGAAGTGATGCCCTGTTAGGATCCAACCCTGTTAAAGGTTACAAAACACAATGTCAAATGTGACCTGGTTAAAAGGATTTAATCACCCTCTCAGGAGTGGCCTTGTTATAGGACTTAGAACATTCCAATCTGAATGTCACCTTGTTCAAAGGATTTATACAATGACTATTAGGTCAACTTGGTTAAAGGATTTGATTTGATACAATGGTTAGAAAGTAATCAGCAAGTGTGATCTGATACATACAACTTAATTTTCAAATCCAGATCCAATTTCAGCTCTAATGCTAATTCACTGAGTGGCCTCCATTTTCATCTCAAACTTCAGATCTGCTTGGAAATCCATCAAGCAATCACTTTGCTTCTCTACTTAGCCTTCTTTTCTAGGTCTTTACCAATTAGTCAATTAACCATGCATTAATTTTTGCATTCAAATTCTCCTTGCTTGGATACTAATACAATAACCACAGTAGGTTATAATATACCTCTTCATCTAGGTCAGATAAATCTTTTGTTGCTGAATCAAAATTGTAGATCTTAGGTTAGGTCAGATCCAACGGATCTTTCCATCATTACATTTAATTTACTTCTCCAATACAATCATTAATTAAACATTGAATCCATGTGCTAATAATGGTTTCCCATGCATTAAATGAGTGTGGACCAATCTTAATTAACAATGCATATCCCAATAAAATCAACTATGTCAGCCATAGATCTCAAATCTCATCAATCAAAAAAATACTAATTCTCGGCTTCCTCTGTCTCCCTCAGCATTTCACTGGCTCTCGGCATCGAATTGTATTTGCTCGGCATCACCTTTCACTTTGCTCGGCATTGACTTTGCTTTGCTTGGCATCGACCTTCCAGTGAATTGTCAGTGATAGATAAACAATGTATCACTTTGCCAAAGTGCCAAATGATCAAGTACCCTGGTGTATACTCATAACTCAACCATTTCCTTGGTCTTCTTACTATCCCATTCTTTCAAATCTTCATCAATCAATGGATAAGGTACTCAAACATACATCAATAATCTCACCAGTTAAGGTTTGACATCAATGACAAAATAACAATTGTCTACATTGTAGCAATATTTCCAACAAGTAGATGTCCTGAAAAGATGGGGTCAAATCAGAAAGGAGAAAGGAGAGTGCAACTAGTCCATGAAGACACCCAGAGCACCACTTCCTCTTCAAAGGAACTTGAACCAAAAGAAGGTTTATGCCTAATGATGATGCAAACCTTGTTGCAGATTCTCCTATTGGAAATAATGGGAAGTGTGTATTGAGAGGGGAGGGGTGAATCAGTACCTCTAAAACTTTTATCTCTTTTGTCCTTTAACCTTTATGTAATCAATTGTTCATCCAATCATTTGTACTATACTATCTTTATGTAAGACATATTAATTCTTTATCTTAATCAAACATGTAAACATTCATAGAAACATTCATGAAAGTAATTGACTCATAACACAAGATATGATATCGCAGAAAACCTCTGTAAGAAGGTAAAAACTGCGGTGGGGATGGCACCCACAAAATCTTCACTATCTGCAGATTGAAAGGGGCTGGTTAAGGCTTACAATTTGATCACTTCTGATGATCTACCCTATTAGGAGTATCATCTGGAGACCTGTTAAATTATACTTTGTTAAGAGCTTTAGCAACACTGTTTAGTGTGCACTCGGTTAAGAGATTTACAATAGGATTGTTAAATCCAACTTCCTTGAAAGGATTTTTACTTTTTATTCACTTGTTAGAATGTAAGAAAATTAATCTTTGACCTGATTGTATGCAATCTACTATTGTTTATTACAGATCCATTCAATATTACATGTGTATATGCATCACCTATTATGATTGAATAATACCTATGTTGCTCGGTAGCCTCTTTTCTTGGTTCTTGATAACCAATTTCATCTTTTGTTGTTTTGGTTCTTGAAACTCTCAGTCTGATCCATAGATGTGTTATTTGACTACTTTCATCCTCTCCTCATTCATTTATAATGATTACAACATCTATTTATAAGATAGATTGACCTAATTAAGTTTCGCATAAAACAAACTTAACTCTATGATCACGGGTTTACAACTTTACCTTGATCTCCTAGTCTGCATGTTTTCAATTAGTTATACCAATTAAAACAATTACAATAATGTTTCTTGTCCCTTAAGTAATGGTTTTCAAACAAAACAAAACTCTATAAATAGAATATGAGTGTTTTATCTGACATGGAATTTAGATCCACTTTTTGCGGGATGTAATTGACTTTCGGTGTCTGATGCTCGATTTTCTCTAAAATTAGTTTGATTGTCTTTTGGGTTGCACTATTTTTCTTCTTTTGGTTTTCACTGTGCCAATTCTCTCAGTTTGCATTGTATCTTCTTGTTGGATTCCTCTGTCGGTTTCCTCATGTCGGGTTCCACTTGATCTATCGGGTTCCTTTTGAACTTAACACATTTGGTGATCTCTGATATCTATGCTTTCGGTGTTCCTGAAATTTTTTCTTTCGGTGTAGGTTTATCGAAGGTTCAAAAATTGTTTTCCTTTTGTATACTAATGGAAAAATAATGTCTTCAGCCCCAAGACAGTGAACCACCACAAAGAAAGTCATTATTCAGAATCACTTGCAAAAGCCATGAAAGGGTATGTAAATTAATCATTGACTCTAGCTCTACTGAAAATTTAGTGTCTAATGAAATGGTTCAAAAGATAAAATTACAAAAATTTCCACATCACTGTCCATACAATGTATCTTGGTTAACAAAGGGTCAACAAACATTGGTGAAAGAAAAGTCTTGGGTAGAATTTTCCATAAGTGATTACAAGGACAAAGTTTTGTGTGACATAGAGGAAATGGATGTTTTCCATCTACTTCTAGGTAGACCAGGTCAATATTATGTGGATTTCACTCATAATGGTAGGAAAAACACCTACACCCTTGTTCAAAATGGTATCTTTTACAATGAAGCCTCTACCTGATACAAAACAGGAAAAGGAGCTAGTAGTCATAGTTGTGGGGGAAATAGAAATGATTGAGGTAGTAAGAGGGACAGATGAGGGATGATATGTATTAATCCAAAAACCAAAAGATGAATTACTAGCATATAAGGACAAGTCTATACCAAAGGAAGTTCAAAAACTACTTGACACCTAAAGTGGTTGTTAGTGACTTACCCTCATCCCTCCCACCCATAAGGGATATAAGTCATCAAATAGACTTTGTACCAGGTGCTTACCTACCCAAAAAAGCACCATACAAGATGACTCCCAGTCAAAATGCAGAGATTTCTAAACAAGTAAATGAATTTTTACAAAAAGGACTAATAAAGATAAGCCTAAGCCCTTGTGCAGTCCCTTTAGTTCTATCCCAAAAGAAAGATGGAACATGGAGGCTCTGTACATATAGTAGGGAAGTAAACAAAATCACCATCAAGTGCAAATTTCCAATCCAAAGGATAGATTATTTGTTAGATAAGTTGGCCAGTGCTTGCTACTTCTCCAAAATTGACTTAAAGTCTGGTTACCATCAAATAAGAATAAAACTAGGTGATGAATGGAAGACAACATTAAAAACCAAAAAAGTCTTTATGAATGGATTTTCATGCCATTTGGGTTAAGTAATGCACTCTCTACCTTTATGAGGTTGATGAATGAACTTTTTCATGACTACAATGTTAAGTTTCTTGTTGCTTGTCTTGATGATATTCTAATTTTCAATAGCAGTTTGGAGGAACATCTCAAACACTGGAAATGCTGATAAGAAGATTTCATGAACACAAAATAATGATAAACTTGGACAAGTGTGTCTTTTTTCATAAATAAATTACCTTTTTGGGATTTTTGATCTCCCAAGGGACACTTAAGATGGACCTTTCAAAGGTGGATGTTGTAGTCAACTGACCACCCCCTAAAAATCAAGGTGATGTAAGAAGCTTCCATGGCTTGGCTACCTTTTATAGAAAATTCATTAAACATTTCAGTCATGTATGTGCACCCATGATTAACACAATTAAAGGTGGGAATAAAATCAAATTTGTTTGGACTAAACAGACTAATGATGCATTTGAATACTTGAAATCAAGAGTAGCACAATATCCCATACCCACTCTCCCTGATTTCCATAAGGTATTCACAATTGAAATTGATGCAAGAAACTTGGCTATAGGGGTTGTCTTAAGCCAAGATGGTAAACTAGTAGCATTCTTTTCAAAAAAACTAAATGAATCTAAGAAAAGGTACTCCACCTATGATTTAGATTTATATGCCATGGTACAGTCCCTAAAGAAATGGAGGCATTATCTTTTTCCCAAAGAATTTGTTGTTTTCACAGATAGCTATGCATTGAGTTATTTGAATACTCAAGCTAAGTTAAGTGTCAAATACATTAAGTGGATGGAACAACTCCAAGCTTATTCATTTTCAATAAAACATAAGAAGGGTGTAACCAAAAAAGTGGCTGATGCATTAAGTAGGAGAATTATTTTGGTAGAGGAGGTACAAATCAAAAGCATTGGGATAACTGCTCTCCAAGGTCTCTACATTAGGGATCTAGACTTTGGTGAGGCTTATGATGTATGCACTAAACTTGTGGACAAATACCACACTAATTTTTATGATTTTATGATCCAAGATAGTCTACTCTTTAAGGGAAACCAACTATGCATCCCTAAATGCTCAATGAGGGATAACATTATTCAACAAAAGCATTGTGGAGGAATGAGTGGTCACTTTGGTTTGGATAAGACATTAGAAGCAGTCATAAGGCATTATCATTGGCCCAAGATGCAAAATGACATCATAAAATTTTCTGAACTTGTGTCATTTGCTAACAAGCCAAAGGTGTTTCCACCAACCAAGGACTTTACCAACCCTTACCAATACCCTCCAAACCATGGGAAGCAATTTCAATGGATTTTGCCATGGGACTCCCAAAGGCTAAATAGGGATTTGAATTTTTTTTGTAGTAGTTGATAGTTCTATTAAAATGACACATTTTATCCCATGGAAGAGCACTCATGATGCATCACACATTGCACAATTTTTTTTTAAAGAAATTGTCAGAATTCATGGCTTACCTCAGTCCATTATCTCAGATAGAGATGCAAAATTTCAAGGTCATTTTTGGAGAACTTTGCATAAGAAGTTGGGCACCAACTTGCAATTCAGTTATGCCTACCATCTACAAATAGATGGTTAGACAGAGGTAGTCAACAGATCCTTGGGCAAACTTCTTAGATGTCTCACCAAACAGTATGCACATAAGTGGGATCTACTTCTACCATAGGAAAAATATGCTTTAAATGACTCTATTAACATATCAACAGGAAGAACACCTTTTCAAATTGTTTATGGCCTACATCCAAGGGGACCAATGGAACTAAGAAACCTCCCTAATGATTTCAAAACTAGTGCTCAGGGTGGGGGGGGAGAATTAGCAAAGATAATCAAATAGATACAACAACAATTCAAAGACAATTTGAAGCAGACAATACAAAAATACAAGACACGAGCAAATAAAAAGAGAAGAGAATTAAACTTCCAAGTAGGTGACAAGGTGTGGGCTTACCTGAGAAAGGAAAGACTCCCTAAAGGACACCATACCAAGCTTGAAATGAAGAATATTGGACCTTGCACAATCCTTCATAAATTTGGACAGAATGCATATGAAATAACACTGCCCCCCACACTTTCCATTTCTCCAATATTTAATGTTGCTAACTTAACTATTTTTAAGGACAATGCATATATTGTAGGTGCACAAATAGATGGAGTTGATCCACAAGATGATTTGCTTCATGATTTGTCCCCTAGTCAAACTTTCCTACTAGATAAGATCCTTCAAACAAAGGTTCTCAAGAAAACTAGAAATAATACTTACCTATAGTACTTAGTCAAGTGGAAAGGACTTCCTAGCATTGATGCCACTTGGATGACTAAACAAGATATTCTGAAACATGGCTTCACTTTGGACCAACTTACCTCAAGTGGGAACTTGAGTTCTCTTTTCCCATGGGAGTATGGTATAGGATCCACAAATCCATGAAGTCACTCAACATATGTCCTAGGTAAATCAAATAGGATTGGGTCCATTAGGACTCCCTAGTTTTGCAGTAAGATCCAAGTGTAAGACCTAGTACCAAGATTTGGTGTCTATAAACCACTTGGTCAACTATGGTCAAAGGATCGTAAAATATTCAAATTTATTTTATTTAAGTGTTTTTTTATGTCTCCTAGATGTTTTGGTCCATTTGGGACCCCTAGTCATGTGAGAAAACAAAAATTGCTCATTAAGAGAAAGAAATGCAAAAATGCAACATTTGCACAAAGAGTTGCATAGCAACTTTTATACGAGATGACATATTTTGAAAAGTTGTTTGTAAAAAATCCTCCCAATGGATCCATATTTGAAATATAGTTGTAACCATTAGGGTTAATCCTCAAATAGCCCTTACATGTGGGTGGACGAGAGGTGATGTAATTTTTGAAAACCAACCAATAAAACATATATTTGTTTTTGCAAGCATCGAGTTTTCAAGATATGTACAGTCTTGTAAGGATTGACCAAAGGGGGAGACCAATGCAATTTTAAATTTTAATTAATTATGTTTCTTTCGATACCAGTCTGAGCCTCCGAGGAGTTGTGCATCGAAAGTTAAAAGGGATTTTGTAAAAACAATCTGCAAACCCTAGTTACCTAGGGTTTCCCTAAACAAATGCCTCTACCCCTCTATTTCACCGGTGGAAAAATATAAGAATTTGTGAAATGAGGGGTATGAATGTGCAATTAAATATTATTCAGTCATTTTGCAGGGTGGATTGTTGCAGACAAGAGTTTGGAGTGAATTTGGGTTAACATCTTAGGTGGAAACTTGTGAATAGATTGTATAATTGAAGACAGAGGCATGTTGGGGTTGAATCACTCATCCAAACTGAGGATTTGGAGTATTGGTAACATTGAAACCATCCCTAAACCAATGGTTAGTCTCTACTCCCCATTAGAAGGGTACTTCCTTTGTTAAATTTTCCTAATTGGGGTAATTAGGCTTGTCAAGCCAGTGAGTGTTTAGGAATTGAATGTTGGAGTCACAAGCCGTGACTTAGAGTGAAAGTGTCTCTTGATAGAGGGTGTCTGAAATTGCATTTTTCCTTGGTCCTTTTTAAAGTTAAGAATTTGTGTTCATAAAACTACTTGCATATGGCTACAAGGAGTTAAGGTGCCTAAAGAAGGAAGTGTCTCAAGAAGATGTCTAGAGAAGATTCCAATTGTGTAATTGTGTCATTTTGGTCATATTTAAGGCCTAGAAAAGTTCATTCAACCCCATTGAACAAATTATTATTGCCTCTTATGTTTCAACATTGGATTATGTACCCGGGAGGGTAGATGGGTGTGATTCTCCCAATTAGACCAAGTAAAAAGTTGTGTCTATTGTCTTGGTTCATTTGCAGTATTGAATAAAAATAGTGGATTTCTAAGGTGTGGATCCTATGGTTAGTAGTCTCTCATAAAGAATTAGGGAGATTAGTCCTTAGGACAGTGTGAGCCATAAGCTCTACATCATTTTCCTCGACAACAAAATATTTGTGTTATGGTATTGATCGTGAAGTGTTCAGATTTGCATTAAGTAATTGGTTTAAAGATTAAAGTTTATTTATTTAGCATACAACTAATTCACCCCCCTCTTAGTTGTGTTATTCCTAACAATTGGTATCATAGCTGGTGGTCCTCTAAGAGAAATATTAATCGCTTGAGGAGATTATAAGATGGTTTACTATAGGAAGGAGAGCCCAAAATTTGATGCTGAAAATTTTGACAATTGGAAGAACAAGATGAGAACTCATTTGATCTATTTGGGAATTAACCACTGGATGATTACAAAGAAGAATGAACCAGTGAAGGTAGAAGATGATTTAGGGAATGCTACTAAGGAATAAAAGAAATTGTTTTATTGCAATATGGATGCAAGGGAAGCACTGGTAAGTGCTCTCTCTAAAGCAAAATTTATAGAGGTTAAAGATCTTGATTCACATCACAAGATCTAGGAAAGGCTAGAGGCTCTATATGAAGGAGATCAATCACCTAAGAAAGACAAATTATAGAATTGTATGTCTAAAATGGAGACTCTGAGGATGAGAGATGTTTTGGAAATGATTTGAGTAACCGAGAGGGGAGGGGTGAATCAGTTAAAACAAAAAAAAAATCCAAGTCCCTTAGATGTCTTAAACAAATCAGTCATTGTTGCTTGGTTAACATAGATATTTTGGAAGCTAATTCTACCCCACTTCACATGAAGAATATGGAAGGAAATAAATAATAGAATCTTTAGAGAAAAAATCTCCCCCTATCAAACTGTGGCTAATAGTGTGTGTAGAATTCTTCTGGAAATTTTAAAAAATCAGCTATCTAGCGACTCCCCCTACAAGAATTGTCTCTGTATCAGAGATATATTTATGAAAGTTTAGGTGTAGAAATATAGTAACCCAAACTTGAGGGAAAATACCAGATGGAGTGCCCCTCCAAGTGGCTAGGTCAAAGGGAATTTTGACGGGGCTGCTAAAGGGAATCCGGGGACTGCTGGAGTGGGAGGCCTAATAAGGGATCCTGCTGGAAATTGTCTGGGAGCTGTGGCGGCTCCGCTGGGAGTTCAGACAAACCATATGGCTGAAACTATGGCTTCCCTTCACATGGTTATGTTGGCCAAAGATATGGGCTTCTCTAAACTTTGGTTGGAGGGAGATTCCCTAAATATAATTAAATGTATAAAAGGCACTCATGAAGCTTCATGGACAATAAGCCATATCATTGAAAAAATCAAATCCATTTTGTCCAATTTTGAAGTTTACCATACTTCACATGTTTTCATAGAAGGTAATATGATGGCAAATGGACTAGAAAATGTGGGAGTATTATCTGATGTCATGCAATCATAGCGAGATGAGGCATATTTTAAAATGGAGATGGTTAGTCTTATCAGGTACGGTAGGATGAACAATATTGAAGGAGTTATAAATAATCATAATTAATGATGAGGTCATCTTTAATTATTAAAAGTAATGTGTGTTGTCATTCAAAGGAAACAGGATTAATGAGAATTGTGACACCGCACGCTTTCTGGGTGTTAAACTCAAACTGGAACAATCACAATAGTAAAGCTTGCCAGAAACCTATGTTCAATACTGCAAAGTATCGACATTTTCAGAAAGCGATGAGAACAATGGGTGGAGGTCTGAAGAGGGAGGAGCCGATTGACTGCACCAAATGGAAAGAGAAGAAGAAGGTCTAGAGAAGGTTGAGAAAGGGAGGTGTTTCTCAATATCTGGAGAAGCTCCATGGATGGGATACGGAGATAACAAAAAAGTTTGCAGAGGGTTGGAATGACGGGAAAGTGAACCTATGGGGAAAATATTTTACTCTCTCCATGAGAGTTATTTATGAAATTATGGGCTTGTCTTGTGAGGGCATGAAATTCTATAGGGACAATAAGAGGGAAGGAACTCAAGCTTTCAAGATTTTCCTGCAAACTGAAGATGAAGAGGCCCTTCTTAGTAAAGGGACAGGGGATTATTTTGATATCCAAAAAATTAAATCCCACTGGGCCGACATTCTCATAGTCATGATTGAGTATTTTACCTTGGACGGTAGATACTCTAAAATCTACAATCTACACTTCATCCTGGCTAACCATTTCAGGCATGGTAAAAAGATTTCGTTCCTTTTTTATCTCCTAAGTTCATTGCATAATAGCGTGATGAAGCATAGAAATAAATTGAGTAACTCGGTGCTCCATGTGGGGCTCATTTTGTTAATTTTTTAGTATGCTCGCAACCATATCCCATAACCTATCCCCAAGAGGGTTAAAGGGATTGCGAGGTAGGTTAAACAGGAAAGTAAAAAATAGAGTCTGAAGAAAAGGGTTAGAACAAAGAAGAGGGCAAATCTAGAAATACAGGAGGAGACTGGTGATGAAACCCTAGAGAATCAAGGAAAAGATAAAGAGAACCAGAATGATGAAGATAGTGAGACTAATAAAGAGAATATGGAAAAGGAGAAAGATGATTAGCTGAGTAAGGAGTACTCTCAGATGGAAGGGGAGGATATGCCTATTACTGATGAAGAGGGCAAGGGCGTTGAAGCTAGTAACAAAGAAATGGAAATTGAGGGAGATGGAAAAGAGGGAGATGAAAAAGAGGAGAAGAAGAATGAGGAAAAAGGTGAGGAGGGTCAAAATAAGCAGCTGACTTTAAAGGTTGAGAAAAGGAATAGTAAGAAACGGAGAATGGGCCCAGAAGAGGTCGATTTTGATAGAGATGATAGAATCTCGAAAAGCAAAGTGGACTATGGGGCGAGTATGGAAGACTGGCTTAGTGAGGAGATGAAGATTATGAAGCAACAATTGGTTGAGATGTAGGAGGCAATGGAGCCTTTCAAAGCCAAGGTTGAGGAAATGGAGAAAAATATGATGATTAAAGTAAATGATAGTAACAAAGATGAGGAGTTCACTACTAGACTTAATGAGACTGTGGAAGAAAAGATAAAAGAAATGAAAGAAAAAATAAGCCACAATGGGCACATGATACGGGTCATCCTTAAGCATAGCAATGATGGGCTTCAATTTTTAGTTCAGAACCTGAAATCATTATATGCTTATCTAGAAGGAAGTCTGCTGGAAAATACAACAATTACCATTGAAGAAAAGGCAGGAAGTTCGGGCCCTGGTTCTAGAACCCAAAGTGGTATAAAAAGAAAAGTCCCTGAGATCTCGAAAGAGATGCTTGAGATGAAGGAGTCCATTGAAAAAATGGAAGAAATGTAGAAGGAGGAAGAGGAAGCCTACCAAAAAATGATGTAATGTTTCTTCTTCAGATCTGGAAATTTTGCTGGAAATTGTGCTAGTCTTTGTGCTAGAAGTTGTGCTAGAAACTGTGTGTTCTTTTGGCAGTTTTTGTAATTTCCTATTTTTGTTCTAGGATGTCTTTCTGGGTCCTACCTTTTGTTTGATGTAGGATTTCTATGTTTGTATGTGCCTTTGATTCTTATCTCTAGTATCTTACTGTAAAAGGTTTCGGGGTCCTTTCAAAACTTGTATTTACCTTAATAAAAAACATAGATATTTCACTGTCACTCGGTTAACATAGCAAATCTTAAGATATTAACTTTGATTATCTTTAGTAATTAATTTGTAGAAACATAAACCATAAATAAAATTAAATGTACACAGATAACACTAAGATTTAACATGGAAACCCAATATGGAAAAAACCACCAATAGCAACTAGTCACTGTTTTTCACTCTTCTAAAGTGAGCCCTGTTAGGAGCCAACCCTATTAGGTGTGACCTGGTTAGAGGATTTAATGACCTTGTAAGGAGTGGCCTTGTGAGAGGTTTTAAAACACTTCAATTTAGAAATGTCACCTTGTGAGAGGATTTACAAAAGTCTGTTAAGTCTACCCTGTTAAGAGATTTTGATCACTGCTACAATTGTTAGAGAGTAACAATGGATTGACCTGTTTTGATAAGAAACTGTCTTTGCTGATTCAGATCTCTATTCTGGATTAAATACTTAATCCTCACTGATTAGATATTCTTTTGCAGTCCTTTGTGTTCTGTCCTCAATCAGAATCC
Source organism: Thuja plicata (assembly GCA_018584345.1). NCBI lineage: Eukaryota > Viridiplantae > Streptophyta > Pinopsida > Cupressales > Cupressaceae > Thuja > Thuja plicata. Next base: position 2,971,432 of record MU226203.1, read on the forward strand.
CATCTAATTTTGCCTTAACTCTTCATATCACACTTCACATGCAATTCCACATCACTACTATTATCTCACACAATTCAATCCAAACTTGACCTTACATATATAAGTTAAGCCTAGTCAAGTCATCCTTGATATCCTTCCAAATAAATAATAAAACTCACGTATGTCAGCTACATATAACTAATTATCCATAAAATATAATCCACTATTAGTTGGTTGACACTAAATGTTTTTCTCGGTCAACACTGAATTCCTTCATCGCCCAACCAACACTATAATGCCCGAGTGAACTCAGTTAGAACTAAAAAACACTTCGGTCATATTCAATTCCTGAGAGAGCTCAGAAGACACTAACTATTCTTGGATAGGATTAGACATTTGTGTAAACATCACTTACTTGTGTAAACATCAATGAAAATACACAATTGAATAATTTCATCAACAATCTCCCTCTTTGGCATTGATGACAACACAACATGTCATAATGCAAAGAATTATAGAGCAACAGGCATAAGAATGAATTATTATTAGTTTCAGTAGCTTAATTTTTATTCTCATCCAATTTTATTAATGTCTTTAGCTTCATTCTGATCCAAAACTCCCTTAATCACTAAAATACAGATTCCTCCCTCTTACATTAATCTCTATCTCTGATAAGTTCTCCCTCTTTCATTGATCAATATGACATATAGTAATCTCTCCCTCCTTCATGAATTATTATGACATACAGTAATCCCTCCCTCTTTGATAACCAATGCCAAAGACACCAACTGACATATCAATGAAATTGTAATGTACATGTCTGTACTGATTCATATGCAATAAGCTCTAAATATATGCATCAACATGTTAAGTATGTTCTGTAGCTCGGTTGATGCATCACTAAATTGTGTTTTAGTGAGACTTAGTTAGGGGAATTAACCCTATCTTTCCTCTATAAAATACAAAAATGCATCCTTAGGTAGCAGTTTTGTGAATATGTCTGCAATTTGTTTTTTGGTATTCACATATTCCAATTTTACTTCTTTGTTCTGAACCAATTCCCTCAAGAAATGATACTTTATTGCAATATGTTTAGTCTCTATATGCATCACATGGTTCTTTGAAATGTTAATAGCACTGGTGTTGTTACAGTAGATAATGATTGGTTATGTTATTTCTACCTTCATACTTGACAACAATTGTTTGAACCATATGATGTTTGAACAATTCACTGGTGCAACAACATATTTTGCTTCTGTTGTAGATTGAGAAATGCAGTTATGTTTCTTGTTTGTCCAGGAAACTAACCTATTTCCAATAAATAGTGCTCCACCACTTGTGCTCTTTCTGTCATCAACACTTCCTTCCCAATCAGCATCAGTAAAAGTATTCAAATCAAAGTTTCCTCCTTTCTTATACCATAATCCATAATCTTCAGTACCCTTAAGATATCTCAGAATCCTTTTGATAGCCTTCAAATAATTCTCTCTAGGATTAGCTGAAAACATTGCAACAATACTGACTGTTAATGCAATATCAGGTCTAGTGTTAACAACATATTGAAGTTTGTCAATCATGGATCTGTATGTAGTTTGATTTACCTCCTTTGAATTTTCATCCTTAGATAGCTTATGTCCAATAGGCATAGGTGTTCCAACTGGTCTAGAGTCTTCCATCCCAAATTTATTTAGTATCTTTTTTATGTACTTAGACTGAGTAATTTAGATACCATCCTTCATCTGATAAACTTGTAAGCCAACAAAGAATTTGATTTTTCCAAACATAGACATCTCAAATTCCTTACTCATAGCTTCTGAGAATGCTCTGCATAATTCATCATATCCAGTAAACAATATGTCATCAACAAATATTTCTGCTAATAGTATCTTGTTCTGAGGTCCTTCTTTGATGTACAAGCTACTATTGTCATTAGTTCTTTGAAATCCAGTACTTATCAAGTAACCATGCAGTCTTTCATACCAGGCTCTCAGAGCTTGCTTCAGTCCGTACAATGCTTTGTGCAGTTTGCAAACCATATTCCTATTTTTTAGGTTCTAAAAAACCTTTAGGTTGCTCAATGTAGACTTCCTCTTCAAGAATTCCATTCAAGAATGCAGATTTTACATCCATTTGATATACCTTGAATCCTTTATGTGTAGCATATGCCAGAAGAGTTATGACTCCTTCAAGTCTTGCAATAGGAGAAAAATTTTCTTCATAATCAATACCCTCTTCTTGAGCATATCCTTTACATACTAGTTTGGCTTTATTTCTGGAAACTTCACCTTTCTCATTCATCTTGTTTCTAAAAACCCACTTAGTACCAATCACATTCTTGCCTTTTGGTCTAGGTACAAGAGTCTAGGTTTTTTTCTTTTCTATCTACTCAATTTCTTCATTCATTGCTTCAATCCAGTTCTCATCATTCAATGCGTCTTTAACAGTTCTAGGTTCAATTTCACTAAGTAAACATGTACCTTTTATTTTGCTCATTGTCATTACACCTTCTATCTGATCTCTAATTATTTGTTCAGGTGCATGATACCTTCTAACATATTTTGCAAGTACAAGATCCTTCCTCTTTGATTTTGGGCTTGCTCCACTATGTTCACCATGCTCAAATATTTTTTCCTATTCTTATGTCTGATACTCGCGTTCCACTATCTGAAACTCGGGTGTATCTATCTGTGACTCGTGTACCTTTGTCTTTGACTTGGGTGCCTCTGTCTGTGACTTGGTTTCTTTAGTCTGAGATTCAGTTCCCTCTGTTTGTGACTCAATTTCTTCAGTTAGCATCACTAGTTGCACAGGTTTCAACAAGGTTTGTACTAATGAATTTAGTGGTTGACATGCTTGTTGTCCAATTACCATTGCCTATGTCTTAGGTATAGTATCAAGTTCATAATACACAAAGTTTCTATAATCTTCAGGCTCTTTACTGCTCTGTTCTTCATTTCTCTCTGCAAACTCATTGACCTTTACATGCACACTTTCTATGACTTTATGAGTAGTAATATTTAAACATTTATATGATTTGCTTTTGCTGGTGTAGCCTAGGAATATACCTTCATCACCTTTTACATCAAATTTTCCATTTATTGCTTCCTTCAAGATGTAGCATCTACTTCCAAATACTTTGAAATAATGAACATTAGGTTTATAACCATACCATAATTATAAAGGTGTCTTCTTAGTACCTTTCTTCAGTTGAACTCGGTTCAAGGTGTGAATTGCAGTGCTAATGGCTACCTTCCAGTATTTGGTAGCAACATCCTTCTCAATCATCAAGGTTCTTGCACAATCCATAATGGATTTGTTCCTTATTTCTTCTATACCATTATGCTGTGGTGTACCTGGGGAAAATACCTATCTTTTGATTCCTCTTTCATTTTAGAACTCATTGAATTCATTAGAAATGAACTCTCCTCCTCTGTCAGATCTTAAGCATTTAATTTTCTTTCATGTTTCTTTTTCAACTCTGGCTAGGTACCATTTGAACTTTTGAAAGGCTTCTGATTTTTGTTTGAGAAACATAACAGTCATCATTTTGGAATGATCATCAAAAAATAGAATGAATTACTTCTCACCTGTATAACTTGTTGTTCCAATTGGTCCACATAAGTCAGTATACACCAATTCCAAGACTTCTTTTGTATTGTAATTCTTTCTCTTGAAGCTATTTTTTCCCATCTTCCCAATTTGACATTGTTTGCATATTGCTAGTTTAGGTTTCTTCAGAACATGAATACCTCTTACTCTTATGTTATTACTTATGTTGATAAAGTTATCAAAGTTCACATGACAAAACCTTTTATGCCATAACCAGCTTTCTTCTACTTGTGCAATAAAACATGAACTTTCATTGAGATCAAGATAAAATATATTACCTTTTATTTGTCTGCCAGTTCCAACTAGGTTTCCTCTACCATCCAAGAGCTTGGCCTTACCATTCATGAATTATACCTTGAAACCATTGTTATTCATCTGTGCCACACTTAGTAGATTATGCCTTAGTCCTTCAACCCAATAAGCATTATCACATTTGATTCCTTTAGTAAGAGCAATACAACCTTTGCCTTTTACATAGCAGGGTTCATCATTCCCAAAACTAACACTCCCACCATCATAGTGTTCAAGATGTTCAAATTTGGTTTTATCACTAGTCATGTGGTGAGAACAACCACTATCAATTATCCAGGTGTCATTCTTGCTAATATGAGAATATAGTGTTGTCTTTTCATTGTCTTCACTATCTGACTCATCCTTAATAACAATGTAAACCATTTCATCTTCATCTTCATCACTATCAGAATCTTTAGCAATATAACAAGATTTCTTACCTTTGTCCTTGTAGCTTTTGTAATCTTTCTTGCCTTTATACTTGTTGAACTTTTTCTCACCTTTGTCTTCCTTGTTCGGACATTTACCAGCAATGTGACCAACCTCATCACATGAAAAGAAAATCAATAGTATTCTTTCTTTGTATTGTCCTTTTCCTTTTGCATCTCTCCTTGAAAGTAGTGCTTCAATGATTTCTAGATTGTCATCATCAAAATCATTATCACTATCACTATCAATCTATTTTCCTTTCATCTTTCCAAGTTTTAATTTAGCTTTGAATGCTGACTCAAGATTGCTAGGATTAGAAGAATAATTGTCAAATTTATCCTACTCAAAAGCTCATAATATTCCAATCAATCCATCTAGAGTAATGTCATTACTGTATCTCATCTCTTGAATAGCTGAAACTCTAATTGCATAGATAGGAAGTAAATTTATTAATACCTTGTTGACTACTATTTTGTCTTCAATTATTCCACCAGTAGCTATGATTGCACTGACACTTTTATTGATTCTTTCACTGTATTTTTTAATGTTTTCTCCTTCTTTCATTTTCATCATATCAAACTGGCCTCTTAGACTTTATTCTTTGGCTCTCTTTACATTTGGATCTCCTCCATAGATATCATGCAGTTTGTTCCACATATCAAAGATAGTAGGGTAGTCCTTGACTTCATCAAATTTGGAATAGCTTAGTGTAGAGGCTATATCAATCATCATTATGTCATGATACTTCATTTCTACCATCTGATGCAAAGACATAGGTCTCGGTGGTTCCACATACTTGTGATCCAGGAATTGAAAACCAGTATCTCCAATAGTAGATAGATGTAGCCTCATCAGATCTTTCCATGCAGCGAATTTGTCCTTGTTGAGCTTAGGGATCTCCCTTCTGTAAGACATCTTTGATCTTTAGCTTAGGCCTTTAAACCTTCCCTATAAGAACTTGTAGCTTTGATACCAATTGTTGGTTCAATGAGTTGAGTAACTAAGAGGGGAGGAGTGAATCATTTACCACAAAAACAAATCCAAGTCCCTTATATGCCTTAAACAAATCAGTCATTGTTGCTCGGTTAACATAGATATTTCACTGTCACTCGGTTAACATAGAAAATATTAAGATATTAACTATGATTATCTTTAGTAATTAATTTGCAGAAAAATAAACCATAAAGAAAATGAAATGTACACAGATAATACTAATATTTAACATGGAAACCCAATATGGGAAAAACCACCAATTGCAACTAGTCACTATTTTTCACTCTTCTAAAGTGAGCCATGTTAGGAGCCAACCCTGTTAAAGGTTACAATAACACATTGTTAGGTGTGACTTGGTTAGAGGATTTAATCACCCTATAAGGAGTGGCCTTGTGAGAGGTCTTCAAACACTTCAATGTAGAAATGTTACCTTGTGAGACGATTTACGAAAGACTATTAAGTCTACTCTGTTAAGAGATTTTGATCACCACTACAATTGTTAGAGAGTAACAATGGATTGACCTGTTTTGATAAGAAACTGTCTTTTCTGATTTAGATCTCTGTTCTGGATTAAATACTTGATCCTCACTGATCAGATATTCTATTACAGTCCTCTGTGTTTTGTCCTCAATCAGAATCCCATCTAATTTCACCTTCACTCTTCATATCACACTTCACATGCAATTCCACATCACTACTATTATCTCACACAATTCAATCCAAACTTGAACTTACATATATATGTTAAGCCTTTTCAAGTCGGCCTTGATATCCTTCCAAATAAATAATAAAACTCATGTCTGTCAGCTATATATAACTAATTATCCATAAAATATAATTCACTATTAGTCGGCTGACACTAACTATTTTTCTCGGTCAACACTGAATTCCTTCAACGCCCGACCAACACTGTAATGCCCGAGTGAACTCGGTTAGAACTAAAAAACACTTTGGTCATCTTCAATGCTCGAGAGAGCTCGGAAGACATTGACTGTGCTCAAATAAGATTAGACATTTGTGTAAACATCACTATACTTGTGTAAACATCAATGGCAATACACAATTGAATAATTGTCATAAAAAAGATGATGATAATGTTAGAGCATATGTACAAAGGGTTACAATGGCTATTACTAGAATGAGAAACTCAGGAGGCACATATACTGAAGATGAAGTGATCACAAAGATTCTTAGATATTTGAGACCTGTTTACAAGACTAAAGTGCAAGAGATACAAGAGATCATACCACTGACTAAGAATTTCAACAAAGATGTCCTGATTGCTAATCTAACCACCTTTGAGACCACAGAGTTGCTGGATGCATTACCCAAAGTAGAGTCTGCATTCAAGGCTATTGTTCTTAATTAAAAAAGGACCTTATCAAGCCTTGTGAGCTCTAGCAGAAGCAATAGACATTAAGAGATTGGAGAATATGTTGATGAGTGGGCAGAGATTCATGAAGAAGAAAGGAAAGTGGAAGAACTTGTGGCTCTAATAGAAAAAAGGGAAAGTGAAGGTAAGGGTAAATTTGAAGGAAAATTACCCTGAAATGTTTTTCCTACAATAAGATTGGTCATTTTGCATCTAGATGTCCTACAAGGATTCCTAAGCATAAGCCTAAGTTTTACAAGTCTAATTAATTTTAAAGATGATGAATGTTACTATACTAGTGAAGGTGTGTTTGATGATGATTTTGTGAATGATGGAAATGAAATTGGATTTATTGCTATTAAATATGATGAACCTATTCATGAAGAAAAATCTACAATCTCGCATTTTGAAAATAAATCAGAATGGATCATTGATAGTGGTTGTTCACATCATATGATAGGTGATAAAGATAAATTTGTTAAACTAAATAGATATGATGGTGGTGTAGTCAGATTTGGTGATAACACTCCTAATTTGATTATTGGAGTTGGTTCAATCTCTCTTGATGGTAAAACTAACACTGGTGATGTCTTACTAGTTGAGTGTTGGACAGTTGGTAGAAAAGGGTTTTCATTTGTAGTTCATGGATGGAAAATGTACTATTAGAGGTCAATCTATAAACCTGATCACATCAAGTACTAAGTCAAGAGGTAATGTTTTTGAGCTGAATACTACAAAGGAAACTTGTTTTATTGAGAAGGTAGATGAAAGTTGGTTATGGCATAGGAGTTTTTGTCACATAAATTTTGATAATATTGTAAGGGCTAGTAACACTACTGCAGTCAGAGATTTTCCAAGAATTGTGAAGCCTACTAAAACTATGTGCAGAGAGTGTGTGATGGAAAAAAAAACTAAGAGAAGCTTTCAGAGAAAATCCTTTTCAGTAAGAGGGAAGTTGGATCTGGTACCCATAGATATTTGTGGTCCTATAAGGACTAGATATTACTATGGTAAAGGTACTTTATACTTCTTTTTGATGACTTTTCTAGGATGATGTGGGTTGCATTTCTCAAAGAAAAATCTAAAGCATTTGATAAGTTCAAGATTTTCAAGGCAAAAGTTGATAATGAATCAGGTCTTAAGATAAAATGCCCAAGGTCAAACAAAGGTGGAGAGTTTACATCAGATTTGTTCAATGATTACTGCAAAAAGCACGTGACATATAGACAGACTTATGCTCCTAGGACACCTTGACAGAATGGGATAGCAGAAAGAAGAAATAAAACTATACTAAATGTGGCCACGACTATGATTCTTGAAGGTAATGTATCTTATATGCATTGGAGAGAAGCAGTCAGTACTGATATCTACACTTTGAACATAATTAAGATCAAATAAGGTATGCATAAGACACCCTGCAAAATTTGGTTTGGTTATGCTCCTACAGTAAAATACTTCAAAATATTTGGTAGCAAGTGTTATATCAAAATAGATGATGAAATTGGGAATTTTGATGCTAGAAGTGATGAAGGAATTTTCCTTGGCTATTATACTACAAGTAAGGCTTACACATGTTTCAATATGAGGTTGAGAGAAATAATTGAAAGTTCTAATGTGAATATTTATGAGAGGTTTCACAGTGAGATTTCAGAGAATGGGAAAATCGCTGAAAGTCAAGAGACAATACAAAATCTTGAGATTTAGACATGCTTGGATGAGCCTATTAAAGCACCAAAGACACCAAGGTATGTTAAGATGAATCATCTTGAAGATCATATTATTGGCCATGTTAATAAGGGCATGATGACAAGGTCTAAATTTAGAAATGAGCTTTGTTTGATTTCGTAAGTAGAACCTAAGACTACTGATGAGGCATGTAAGGATGAATATTGGATTAAGGCAATGCAGGAAGAATTAGATCATATAGAGAAAAACAACACTTGGGAATTGGTTCCCAAACCTTATAAAAAAATGTAATTGGAACTAAATGTGCTTTTAGAAACAAAATGAATGAAGATGGAATAGTTGTAAGAAATAAAGATAGACTGGTCTGCAAGGGCTATTCACAACAGGAAGTTATAGAATTTGAAGAAACATTTGCACCTTTTGCGAGGTTAGAGGAAGTAAGATTATTTTTTTCTTTTGCAACACATAAAGAATATAAGGTATATCAAATGGATGTGAAGTATGCATTTCTGAATGGTGATCTAGAGGAAGAAGTCTAAATTGAGCAACCTGATGGTTTCTCTTTGATAGATAATGAAGAAATGGTTTGCAGATTGAAGAAGGCATTGTATGGTCTGAAACAAGCCCCTAGAGCTCAGTATGCTAGGTTAGATAGGTATTTATTACTTATTGGTTTCAGAAAAGGTAGTGCAAATAGTAATCTATATTTGAGAATCTGTGAAGATGGAATCTTGATTGTTGAATTTTTGTGGATGATATAATCTTTGGAGGCAATGATGAAAGAGTAACAAATTCTTTGAGGAAATGAAAAGTGAAATCTAAATGTGTATGATTGGTGAATGAATTTCTTCCTTGGTTTGCAAATTACTCAAAGTAAACATAGTATTTTTATCTCTCGAACCAAGTATCTTAAGGAGTTGCTAAAGAATTTTGGAAGGGAATATTGTAAACCTGTTGGAACACCTATGGTTACTGGATGCAATCTTACTACTACTAATGGATCTCAAAGAATTTTTCAGGATAAATACAGATCCATGATTGGAGGTTTGTAGTATTTAACTCACACTAGATCAGACATAGCTAGTGTAGTTGGAATTGTTGTGAGGTTTCAAGTTGATCCTAAGGAGACTCACCTTGTTGTAGTCAAAAGGATATTCAAATATTTGAAAGGGACATTGGAATATGGTTTATGGTATGAAAATTTTGATGATTTTACATTACATGCTTATACTGATACTAATTGGGAAGGAAGCATTGATGACATAAAAACACCAGTGAAGGAGCATTTTTGCTTTGAAAAAGGTTGGTTTCATGGTTGAGTAAGAAACAAGACTGTATAGATCAATCTACTCTTGAATCTGAATATTTAGTTCCTGCTATAAATTGCACACAGATTGTTTGGATGAGATAGATGCTAAAGGAAATTAGGATAATCTTTGAAGAACCAGTGGTTATACATTGTGACAATACAAGCATAGTAAAAATATCAAAGAATCTTGTTATGCATTCAAAGACTAAACATATTTCAATAAAGTATCACTTTTTTGAGAGACAAGGTTGCATAAAAGGAAGTTAGATTGGAGTACATACAAAGGAGAAAACAACAGATTTATTCACTAAACCTTTATCAAAAGATGCCTTTGAGTATCTCAAAGGTATGGTTGGGGTGAGAACCCCTCCTTGTGAGAACTAAATGATGCTGGAATGCATCAGTCCAGAAGTTATTTGAGCTATATTATTCTCTAGACTTGATGCTTGGATCCACTCCTTAGGGGGAGTGATCGCAAGAACACAACATCACATATTTGGGTGATCAAGAACTTGGTTGTTGTAGGCATGAAGATTTGAAAAAAATACACCTTGCAGAGGTGGGATGGTCAGAGAAGGATAAGTTCCATGGAACCCTTTTCCATTGATCTCAAATGGGGAGAGATACAAGTAAAAAATCACTACTATTTTAAGGGGAGCTATGAAGAGGATATTGAGAATATTGTATTAAGAAGGCTACTTTTGGGTTGATGAATTTTCACGTATGTTGACATAAATTCCAAAGAGGGAGATTGTTGGAATTGTTTTTGTTGAGGTGTTGAAATTCATGTATCTTCATTGATGTCAACATATGCTTCAGTTGGATATTGTAGAAGTCTCAAAAAATGGGTTATCACAAGTACAGGTGAGAGTGGCAGGTGTGTACGAACATTGTATGACATTTAAATGTATCCGAGCATAGATTTGTTTAGAGGGATGAATTTATACCTTATGTCTAAGGTTGCAAGATCTTATGTTGGTATTTGCATGAGTTATATTTGTTTTCGTAAAAACTGGTTTCAGTGCAGTGACAGAGGATTATGACAGAGATAGTCTTTGAGTATTTGGGACAACTAGGATGTAATAATGAGTTATGACATGCAAGATTAAGGCATGATAGAAGATACACATGAGAACATTCTTTGTGATTCTTGGGTCGTTGGATTCCTGATGACGTCAGCTGAGGCATGTGGACTAGCCAAAACCTATTTGGAGTCGACCACAGAGGTGTAACGTGCTTAATTATTGGTGAGCATGGCTTATGGATCTTGGTGAGCAACTGATAATTTATATTTGATAATTACCTGTGTAAGGTACCCTGTATATCTTAGCAAGGGTCTATGTAATTTTTTATGCATTTGGAAAGTCTTAACAGGTCAACTTAATTGATTATTGTAATTTATATAAAGGAAAGAAGCGTCTTGATGTGTAAAGGGATGAAATAGAGGTATTTCATGCTGCGAGCATGTGGATGCGAGTTCTAATAGATGTAGAGATGTATTTGTATTTGTATTACACTTCATTGGAATTGTATAGGCAAAGCAAGTTTCTATCAGTCAGTTCACTGTTATAAGTACACTTCTATACTTCATTTTGGACAGTGAGTCTAGAAGTTGGATTTAACCTTCACTTTGGGCAGTGTGCTCAGGAAATAAGCTCATATTTTCATTCAACTCCTAACAGGGTTGAGAAGACTCCTAACATGGTTTTTCCTTTAACATGGACTTGTAGTGGATGTAATAATCAACTCCTAACAGGGATAGATCTTCTAACAAGGATACACTAATTCTAGTGCATTATTTGTGGGTGCTAATTCCCACTAGGGTTTTTCCCTTAACATGGTTTCCTTAACAACAAATTATTTGTGTTATGGTATTGATCTTGAAGTGTTCAAATTTGCATTAATTAATTGGTTTAAAGATTAAATTTTATTTGTTTGGCATACAATTGATTCAAACCCCCTCTCAGTTGTATTATTCCTAACACAACCTTCATTTGAACGAATTGATGTTTCAATGCCACTACCCTTAATGGTTTGCATTATGACTATTTCTTTTATTAAAAAATCTACTTCGTACTGTGAAAAGTTCTCAAAATTCATGAACTGGGTTTGCATGAATTTTTTGGCCTTCTTTTCTTTCTAGTTTTCTATTTTCTTTGAATTTTTTTAGAAAAATATAGTTCACAAATTTTGAGATATGATTGAATCAATGTGACTATGTTTGATTTCTTCTTCTATATAATATAGTTACCTGATAGAGATTTTGGTTTTTTTTTGGTAAAATAGATTGAAAAATTATTGACTATCATCCTTCTTGAAGCTCGTATTTTTGCCACACTATTGACATTTTTTATTTTATTTTGTTGATATTGTATTTTCACTAGTGTTATATGGTAGTCAATATTATTTTATTTCATGCATTGCAAAACACTATTTCACTATTTTCTTGGTGTCATTGTTCTTATTTTTTTGCATGGCTTCTCATGATCATCTTAATTATGGCCTTTTGTTGTTCCTGTATTTGTTTCTTGTGATCCCATAGCATGATACTTATCATATACATGATCCTTAAGCTCTATCTCTTTGACCATTCATATTACTTGATCATTGTGTTGACTCTATTCTAAAATATATCTATTATCCATTTTTAGGGCATTGTGTGGTTAATGCATTACTCTATATGATGCAGATGTTTATGTTGCTCTGAGGTATGTTGATTGTAACTATTTTGATAGCATGTTTACTGAACCATCTCAATGTAATATCTACTCCTTCAAAAAAATTTCTTAGTTAAACCTTTCATTTTTTTATACTGTGAAGGAAATCTCTTATAAAATGTCTTGGAAGCATTCACACATAAATGACCTTGATAACCATTGTGGTATATTTTAAAGTTATCCTATTTTTATTTTCCAACACTACAATGCACTCCATGTATTTGATGTTATAACTTGAGTTCTCTTTTCTTTAATGCACATTGAACATCGTAAATCCTTTGAATTTGTTATCCCAAGCATGTTCATGGTGTCCTAATTCTTTAAAGCATTTGAATTCCCTAAATCCCTTTGTGTCGTTATCATTTCCAGATAATTTTGACATTTTCCTAGCACTATTTTGACAGGAACCTGCAACGACCTTCTTATCTTGTAGCTATACATTTTATATCCTTTGTATCACTAGGATCAATATGCCTGTACATTTTCATGATGCCAATGCATTCCTTGTGCTCCATTTTATGATGAAGACACCTCTTTTTTATGATGAAATTTTATTGACCATGCTAGGATGACTACATCATCCATTTCTGATGATCTCATCCAGAAAATATGTATTATTAGTAACTGTAAATTATGACAATTTTCTATTATGAATTATATGTATTTTCTTGATGAAACCATAATGATATGTTTGATGTAGATATGTACACCCTACCATGATCAATAATATTCCATCAAAAACATGTTGGGCTCAACCCTTGTGGGAGTTCATTTTATCCCACATGTTGAAATATGAATGATATCAACCTAGAATATTAAATGATGATTATGGTACATGTATTTTCACAATAAACAAACTCATTAGATAAACAAATGAGGTTATGATCCTTTCTTTTCTACTTCCTTCAATATGATTTGATGCATTTATGTTATTGAGTTATGCATGTACTGATTATATGTAAATATGGAGTTGCGACCTCGAGCTCTAACAAAAAAATTTAACTCTTTCTGCAGGTAATGGAAACATGACAAAGCAAGCGGAAATTAAGTTGAAGATAAATACAGGATGTTGCAAAAAACTATGTGATTCATCATTCTAGGCAATGATGGGTCTCATTTCCTTATTTACACTTTATCTTTTCATGCATATATACTTTTGTAAATTTCAGTTTTTAGTGTTATTCCCACGACTTGTGTGAGCTATGAACTTTCTTTTGATAGAAAAAGAAGCCTTGAAGTGAGATTTATCAAATGCTGAATATACAAACATCTTAGGATTGGAAACTACACATGGGGTATGGACAAAGTTGGAAACATTATATGAAGGAGATGAATTTGTGAAACAATCCAAGCTATAAAGTCTGAAAGGAAAATATGAATCATTAAGGATGAGAGAAGATGAGAACATTAGTGCTTATGTGAATAAGATCACCGCACTTGTTTATGGTATCAGATGCGTTGGTGGAACATTGGAAGAAGATGAAATTGTTTCTAAGATCCTAAGATCCTTGACTCCTATTTACAATCATAAAGTTGTTTCTATTGAAGAAATAAAAACCGTGACAAGAGATACATTGATTGTTAAGTTGTTTGCTTTTGAAATGAGATAATTTAGTGATAGTCTTCCTAAAGTTAAAACTACATTTAAAGATACTATTCTAATGATAAACAAAGATATGATTCAGGAGAAAGTTCATCAAAGTATGAATCAAGATATGCTAAGGAATGGGCAGAGATTGAGGAAAAAGAAAGAAAGCTTGATGAGATTGAGGACCAAATTGCAAAGAGATTACCTAAGGGATTTGTTAAGTATAAGGGAAAATTGCCATTGAAGTGTTTTTCATGTAATAAGATTGGTCATATTTCTTTGAGATGTCTTGATAGAGAGAATAAGTACAAAACTAAGAAATTCAAGTCTAAATATCAAAAGAAGTGAAGATCCTAATTTTGTGAATGAAGATAATATTAATCAACTGATGAAGATCTGATGGAGATGATGAAGACTAAGTGATACCAAGTATCATGATTATAGAAATGGTTAGATCAGTTATTATTTTTTCATTGATGTAAAGAAATTGATTAATTGGTTTTTATTATTGTAGACACCCTAAAATGGACAGGCTTGCGACTTTACATTAAAAACACTAATTTTCATCTATTAATTAATGGTTTCTTAATCATTAATTAATCATCTATTTTCTTCTAAATTCATTTCTCAA
>MU226203.1:3023054-3048973 GCA_018584345.1 Thuja plicata
TAGGTCTTGAAACCTTCCTTCTAAGCACACAAGCTCTGATACCAATTGTTAGTAATAACTGAGAGGGGGGGTGAATCAGTGGCCTCAAAAATTAATCCTTAAATCAACCCTTAAAACTTATAACCACTTTTAAGCCTCTAGTTATACTCAGTCCTACAAGATGAATGCCTTGAAATACTTATAACAAATTAATACTTGTCAGAATGCTTTGTAAAACCTTCTTCTGTATGTTTATTGATAAGTAGTCTTTTATTTATCGAAACATAGTAAATAGCTAGAGTTTATCGATCAATCCAGAATTGCATATGTGAAATGTAAAAGAGTAAAGTAATGAAATATAAACACATAACACATGGATTTTTAACCTGGAAACCCTATTAAGGGAAAAACCCACTGGGACCAGTACCCCAAATTTTCACTCTTCTGAAGTGAACTCAGTTAAGAGCCAACCCTGTTAAAGATTACAAACACACTATTAGGTGTGACATTGTTAGAGGATTTAAAACATAGTTTGTCACCTAGTATTTGGCTCTAATGCTACCATCCTTGATCAAACACTCACTTTTCTTGTTAATAGGTATCGGGCATATCCAATGCTACTTTCTATGATCAAAATTTTTGATACTCCTTGGGATGTATCTCAATTACAAAAGACTTTTAAGTCCTGCTCGATTAAGAGACTTGATGCTTCAATGGTTAAACTGAAACATTAAAGTGATCTGTTCACACATACAACTTGAATTGCAGATTTTCATATCTATTGTAAGTCCATTACCTCTCTAATCAATATAATCAATTCAATACCTTTGCTCCACACTATTTTTCTCTGTGGTGTTGTCTCACTATTCGTCGGTGTCTGCAGAATCTAGCTCTTTCCTCAGCTTGTTGATCAGGTCTAAATGAAGACTTTCTTCTCCTTCAGAATGTCTTCAGCATCTATTCTCTTTTCTCTTGTTCACAACACTCCCTTCGTAATGAATTGGGTTTGTCTCTTTATAGACATGATTCACCATTTCTTAAATTTCTTGATTCTTGGTGTGATCCATAATTCTCGCCAATTAGATTTAAAGTAAAACTCCAGTTTTATCTTGTAGAGATCTTCTTTCCAACTAGACAAAGCAACTTTAAATCCATTACTTATCCTCAAATTTATCTTGTCAATTAAAATAATGATAATTATCAGTTAATTCTATTTATAGCTCTTGACAGCTAACCATTTTTTCATTTCTAAACTCTTTGTTCTGTCGGTCAACACTTTAGTTAGTCATCAGTGATAACTGACTGTTCCGTTGGTGTGACTTCAGTTGTCTTCGGGATCTCCGTCCGTCAGGCAATACTGTGATTCTATCCATCGAGTTACTTTGTTCTTTTCTCATCGGGAAACACTGTGACCTTTCTCATCAGGAAACACTATGACTTTTCTCTTCGGTAATGTTGTGCATTTTCTCATCATGTAACACTGTGACTTTTCTCTTTAACCATGTCCGTCGGTGTGCACTACGTCGGTGTATGCAGTCACTTTGTGAATACTTGACTTATATGCATTACTGATATCATAGCCTCTGATTCATCAGTTCTTTGAAGTCTTTGGCAGTATGTCCATGACCATACATATTATATCAATTTGACATCAATGACAATACAATACATTAACTGATTTAATGCCTTGCATGATCATCAACTTAACATCTTCAAACATTCAATTAGTTATAGTTCATCAGAATATTGATTGTAAATGATGATAAGATCAGATTTAATGCAAAGCAATGTTGAGCTGGATGAGGATAAGAATTAAATGAAGTTTGTTAAAAGATCTATGAATGTGAAAATGCAATGAGAAGATCTAAGGCAAAGATCAAGTGGTTAAACCTGATTATTAGAGTTCCAAGAAAAGTTCAAGTTCTGAGGTAAAAGTGAAGTGGTTTACTGAGTTGAGAATTATGAAGAAGATGATGGAATGACAGATTGCAAATGATGGAAAATCTAATTAAGGAGATTAAGAGGCAAAATTATGTCTATATAAATAATGAGAACAAAACAGAGAAATAAGAATACAGAGAGGTTAGCGAATTGAACAGAGATGAAGAAGAAGTTGAAGAATAAAATTTACCGAGAAGAAAAAAGAAATAGAGATTGAAGAATATACAGTCTGAGAAAGAGATAAATGGAGTATGTGATACTAGTATTCAATTGAGCATAAAGGATCTGACACACGCAAATGTAGTTTCTATATTTATAGATAAAAGTTTTATTGTTGCTTATCAGTATTTGTAACAGAGAAATCTCTTAACCGAGTGGATTTAACCATCTTATTTGTAAATCCTAGAAGTAGGTGACATTCCAAAAGAGTGTTTAAAGACCTCTAACAAGGCCACTCCCAACAGGGTGAAGATCTTAATAGATCTGAGGTAAATCCCCTAACAAGGTCACATTTAGCAAATGTGTTTGTAATCTTTAACAGGATAAGTTCTTAACCAAGCATACTTCAAAAGGGTAGATTTTTATTGTGGGTCACAATTCCCATAGAGGTTTTTCCCAAATTGGGTTTCCTTGGTAAATCTAGAGTCAATTGGGTTAATCTGATGTTAATGATTTTGAATTATTTATTTACATATTATGAGATGTATGGTTGTTTAAGTTATTAAGTTTTTTGGTGAATCGATTATTACTGTATTCAATTCTACCGAGTGAATCATTGAATTGAGTTTGAAGTGTTTAAGTTTGATTTTGTCTAATTCACCCCCCCCCCCTCTTAGTGGACCAACATATGGTATCAGATATAGTTACTCCGAATCGATAAGTTTTAAAGGACTTGAGTTAAGATCTAAAGATGTATAAGAGGGAAGCACCAAAGTTGAATATGGATCATTTCTCTACATGGAAAAGTAGAATGAGGTTGCATGTGTCTGGAGTAGGAGAATATGGAATTCATTTTCTTGATAATGAATATGTTGCACCGACTATTGTACCTTTGACAATCAGTGAGCAAAGATAGAAACAAGAACACACACAACTAATGATTGAGATTGATTCTACACTTACCGACCAGGAATATGATGAGCTTGATGTATGTACTACTTTCAAATAAATGTGGGATAATCTTATTTTGACCTATGGTGGAGATCAACATGTTCAGAAGGCCAAAGAAGAAAGTTTGAGAGGTAAATTTGATTCTATGAGGATGAAAGAAGGAGATAACATAATACAGTACAATACAAGACTTAAGGAGACTGTTAATTCTATCAGATAAAATTGTTTTAGTTGTGATAAAATTGGTCATTTTGCATCTAACTACCCTAAGAAAGATAAGTAAGAAAAAAAAAGATAACAGAGACAAGGACAAAAGAGAAAACAGATTCAGGAGATTCAGAGACTACAAATAAGGTAAGAAATCTTGTCATATTGATAATGAAGGACTAAGTGATGATGATTCAAATGATAGTGATGATGGAAAAGAAGTTGTTTATGTTTCTATTAAAGATGATTCTGATGAAGAAAAACCAAGAGCCCCAATATCACAAGTAAGAATGAAACATGGATTATAGATATTGGTTGTTCACATCACATGACTGGTGACACACTTAAGTTCATTTCCTTGGAAAATAATGATGGAGGATTTGTTAGATTTGGCAATGATGCTCCATATCATGTGAAAGGAAAAGGTTCTATAATTCTACTGAATAACACAAGATGTGATGATGTTTATTGGGTTGAAGGCTTAAATTATAATATGTTGAGTGTTGCATAGTTAAATAATGTAGGTCACTGACTGGAATTTCAATATAGAAAGGTAAAATTATTTGATAAGAAGGATATGTTGATTGCTACTTGAGAATAATCTAAAGGTAATTTATTTTATCTTTATACTTTTATGAAGAGTTTCTTGTTCGCTAAAGTTGGATATGTTTGGTTATGGCACAAAAGGCTTTGTCATGTTAATTTTGACAACTTAATCAAAGTGAGTAAGAAGAATAGAGTGAGAGGACTACCAAGATTAGAGAAACCTGAGAATGCTATGTGTAGAGAATGTCAGATGGGTAAGATGACTAAATCTAGCTTTTCAAGAAAGACTTATGTTACACAAGAAATTTTGGATTTAGTGCATACTGATTTATGTGGACCCGTGAGGACTCAAAATTATTATGGAGACAGATATTTTATTTTATTTGTGGATGATTATTCTAGAATGATGTCTGTAATATTTTTAAAAGAAAAATCTGATGTTGTTCAAATGTTTAAGTGGTATAAGGCCTGAGTTGAAAATGAAACTAGAAGACAATTGAAATGTATGAGATCTGATAGAGGAGGTGAGTTTACTTCTGATGAGTTTACATTGTTTTGTAATGAGAATGGAATTAAGAGATAGTTTTCAGCACTGATGAAACCACAGAAGAATGGAATTGTTGAGAGAAGAAACATATCTATTGTTGATTGTGCTAGGACACAAATGATTGAAAAAGAATTTCACAAAACTTTTGGAAATAAGTTTTGAGTACTGTTGTTTAGACATTGAAGCGAGTACAAATGAAGAAAGATACCAACAAGGAACCTTATGAAATATGGTATGAACACAAACCTAATGTTAGTTACTTTAAAGTTTTTGGAATAAAATGCTATTTTCTGAAAGATTCTAAAGAAGGAAATTTTGATTCAAAGGGAGAAGAAGGAATATTCTTAGGATATTCTACAAGGATTAAAGCTTACAAATGTTTGAACAAAGTTACTAACAAGATGGTGGAAAGTACAAATGTAAGAATTGATGAATTTGCAGAAAGGAATGATGAAGATAGCAAGAAGGAACCTGAGGATTATGAGAAGTTTGTATATGTACAACCTGGTGTTCCTGATACCTTAATGAGAGCACCTATTAAGGAGGAAGATGAACAAGGAGCTCTACAACCTCTATGCAATGAAAATTACCTGTAGTTGCACAACAAGCCAAAGCATGCAAATAAAAGATATACGAAATAATCAAAGCTTGTAAAGAACTTGAAATACAACTAAATTCTCACTACAACCTCTGATAAGCTAAAACAAGTGCACCCAAGACTTGTTTTATTTTCTCTTAGAGATTTTGTGGGTGTGCTCTCCCAACACAATGCAATAAAAATCCCACTATGGTGCAAGATGCAAAGTGATGAATAAATGATAGATTTGAGCACAAGTATGTGGAACTTGCCCCAAATCTTGAAATGATGGATGCAAATGCAAAATCTATTCTAAGAATGCAAATGCAAGAGATTAACAACTAGATTGAGATGAAAACTAAAATAAAGATGAGGATGAAAGATTCAAAACTAAATCGTGAAAGTGAATTTAAGTTACCATGCAAGGAATAAAATCTAAACTATGGTGATAATGCAACAACTTATGAAATGAGATCACTAAGATTGCTAAAATTCTTAGGTGCTCAAATGCTCAAAATGCTCAAGTATGCAAATGCTCAATTCACAAACTAGTTGAAAATGAGGAATGAGGCCTCCTTTTATGGATTTTCTATGAAAAATGAAGGGCTGAAATTAAGTGGTGAAAAAAGAGTGGCTGAGATGAAAGGTCAGGTAAGGTTTTGGTGGGAGTGAAGGAGATTAAGAGGCAAAAGAAATGAGTGGCTAGGATTAAGAGGCAAAAGATGAAAAAGTCAAACTTCACCTTGGGAAAGGTGATTGTGCACATGATTAGAGGTAATCCACCTTTAATCAAGATTAGAGTAATAGTTAGCAAGAGACAAGATTAGAAAAAGGTAAACGAGGATTAAAGTAATTTTTTATTTAATCAAGGTTTAGAAGAACTTTAGGCTACTAGAGGAATAAAATAAATAAAATTTATTTTATATTAAGAAATGGAGGGATAATATATTAAATTTAATTTAATATATTATAGTATTTAAATAAAATTTAAATACAAAGGAAAAATGAATTTATTTAATTAACATAAATTTAATTAAATAATTAGAGGAATATAGCACATAGTTAATTAATTAAAATCAACTATAATGTTAAGGACAAATATTAATAAAAATTAATATTAAAGTAGGAATGGACAAATTTAGGTGTCTACACATTGTAATAGCTTATTCAATAGCTTACTAATAATATGTGGGCAACAATGGATAAGCTTCAATAAACTTCTTCAAATTATCATGTTTAACTATTTAATTAAAGGCATTCATAACTTCATAAGGGTATTCTTCAAAATTAGAATTGGAAGGAAAGGTATTTGTCTTTCTAGATCTTCCTTTTCTTTTCTTAAACATTTCCTTATATTACTTTTTCTCCACCTCATCTTCACTATCATCATCAATATACACAGATTTTATCTTCTTTTTTGAAGTTCCAAATAGTTTTGCTCCACCCCTTTTCCTTCTAATGTAGGAAATATAAGGAGGTCCACTAACAACTTTCCTATATATTTAACACCCAAAGGAAGAGGAATCACCAAATTTCTCTTCCAAAATTACTCTCATATTCTCTACTTGATCATATTGTTTCTTCTAAAATCTTCTACTAGTAATTTCCTCATATATTACAAACCTTATTTTATTTGGATCAACAAAATTTTCAATAACAGGACTGCATATTTAGTCCAAGTAGCTTCAGAGACTTCATAAGGAAACTTAGGATCCTGAAATGTTATAGGAATGACACTCAATGTAGAAATTGTCTCTATCAACCATAAATGTAATATCTTTTTTATAGGTTTCTACAATCTCTTTAGGAATTCTAAATCTATTACACATTTCCTTTTAAAAGTTTATGATAAAAATCCTAAATGTTGTTTCACACTCTTCCACATTTTCATAATTTAACATGTGTCTTTGATTTGAGATCCAACATAAATATTCTTATCCCACACAATATTTTGTTTACCAAGTAATTCTTACATAAAATAGAACATCATAGAAATAATTAGTGAACTATACCAAAAGGGATAATTTGACTCCTTCATCCTCTTTAGGTTCTCAATTAGGTGTTTACTGAGTACCTCACACAATTTAATGTCTTTCATTTCTTTCAGCATCTGGTAAGTAGTTTGAATTTTAGTTGTAGTAGTAGTTCCTTCTTTGTTGATGAAATACACCTTGTATGCAATTCCCATTGTAGCATAAACTACATCTGAATATTAGATTTCATCAAGTGTAAATGATCTATTGTCAAACTTTTCTCTAGTTATTTTCATAAATTTTCTATTCCTTGTAGACTTTATAACAAGAGCATCTTTGAATTCACACTGGTTAGTGACATATTTAATTGCCTCCTTGGTAATGGGATAGGGTTTGTCCAGCCATTATTTGTTGAAATGAATTATAGCAATTTGTATAATCTCTCCCTTTCCAAACTAGGGAAATTCACTCTGAGTATCTAATTTCTTTTCCCCTGGCGAAGAAAATTTAGGTTTCAATTCCAACACACTATTCACTAGACTTTTCTCTTTGAATTCGACCATCTTTAGATGACAAATAATCTTCCATTTGAACCAGTATAAAATATATAAATCCTTAGAATGTAATAAACATGTGGGTACCTAGGAGAAAGAACTTATATAATTGATGAACTTGATTTTTTGATCTCTTCCTTAACATAGCTTGAGGCTTGTATATTACATCAACAATCATACGAGTAGCCATGATCTTTCTATAACAAATAGGGTTTTTAAACTACAAGTTATAACCATGAACAACAAAAAAATTCTGCTAGGGTTTTCAATATGCTCCAAATACTTCCCTTTGAGAATATTGAACACACTCCTCAATACTAAATTTGCAAGGCCCCATAGGCAAGAATATATCCAGGACAAAAAAACTAAAATACTCTTTTAAGAAAGTAATGAATACATCTGTAATTGCATGTGGAGAACTAGGGCATAGAAAAATATTATTTTCACAAGTGATTCTTGAGATCACAAGACATAAATTAAGTAAAAATGTGACCAAAAACCCAATATATCCTTTTTCCAAGTCATATTTTTATTGTCCATTTAATGTGCATTACCTTCAACGCTTCAAAAAGCTAACACTTTGTATTTGCCAGTGAATATTAAATTATCAGTAAATCTTTTGAAATATCATAATTTCTTTGTAAATGCCTCAATTTTCTCTACCATGCTAAAATCCCTTCTACATCTAACTGATAAAGGGGTTCTTAGGATTTGCAGTGAAATCTCCCACTATGATAATGCTTTCTTTTAGTTACTAGACGAAACATCTATACCACTAAGGGACACATACATTTATGTTGTTCCACATTATCATTAAATTTATTTACCCATATTTTCTTCATTTTACATCTTTCCTCATTAATGTTGACTTCCTCCATTTTTAGTACATGAGCCTTTACATTTTTCCTTTTGTGGAACCAAGCAACATGTCTTGATTTATTTTAGCTGTATGTAGGACCTTGTTGTGGAGTATTCCAATTTCTTCTCTCATGAAATCTATGCTCAACAACCTCATGCCCATATTTTTTGCCAGCATATAATATACATTGGAGGATTGATAATTTATATCATTATTTACACTCATAAATTCAATTATAATCATCTTAATTTTTCCTTTTTTCCATGTGTTCATATTTATTGCAAGCATTGCATTGACCATAGAAAGCTTATGATTTGATATGAATTCTACATTCATTGGCTCTATGTCTAATTTTATTTCATGAGAAAAATTTACTATTGAAGGATTCAGGGTACCTAAATTGAGTAGGAGTAGGTCTTCTAAAGTTATTCTTGCTTTAGATAGGGGCAAAGCTCTTTTGATCCTTGTTATTTCTTCTCAAATCATCCTTAACCTTTTCCTTTCCTTTGTTCATAGTTTTAGATCTTTCACTTTTTTTCAAAATAGAGTCCACCTTTGTCCCTTGAGAGTTTTTGAATGCTGAGCATCTCATCAATCATTTCACTACCATCTTTGAATTTTAGGTTCTTCTCCATATGTTTCTTTGTAGCTTCAAGCTCTTTCCTTAACATCATAACTTCTTCTTTAAGCTTAATGTAGTCAATAGCTTTGTTTTTATTTTTATCTTCCTCCAATTCCTTCTTTGGCATGGAGATTTCTTATTCAAATTTTTGTAGACACTTTAAAATGACCAATTTCTCTAATGCAATAAGTTTACTAACATTCATCTTAAATTGTTAAATAATCTTTATTATTTAATCAATTTGTGTCATTAGATACTATAATCTAAATTCAAAATCATCATTTCTCTAGAATTTCATAATTGAGTGATTTTAATTAATCTCCTAATTATTTCATCAATATTCACTTATAAAGTAATTAAATAATTAATCATTATTTAATTATTCCCTATCTTATTGAAATTAATTATATAATTATATTATTTAATTAATATTCCTTCTTTCTTATTATTATTATATTTATGTAATAATTTAATCAATTTCTCTCTCATAATTATATAAATTATTTATATTTAATTAAACTAATTGTTCCTCTTATAAATAAATAAAGATTAAATTATTTATTTATATTCCTCACATGTGCAAATAAATAAATTCTTCTATTTATTTAATCATATTTATCCTCCCAATTATGAGTTTTAGTTAACTCCATAATTCTCTCTCCTAACTGATCAATCAAATTAGTCATCTATTTAATCTATTTGGTCTTCTACTCCACCCCATAACTTAAAGTCTTCAATCAAATCATTCAACTCTTCAATCTGTCTTCTTAACAGATCCATTTATTTTGTCAATAGACAATCAATTGAGTTCAACTCCCACTCACTCTGAGTTCAACTCTTCATTCATAGCCAATCAACCCACCAATCATGGAATCTTGATTGGTACCCTGAAAATCTTATAAATAAAGAGATAATTCTCTTAATTTGTTAACCACAATCACTTTAAATTTGTATATTGGCAAATCAAGCACTCATTTCTGAGAGCCCGCATTGCATAGAGAAGGAGAATAACGAAGGAGGACTTTTGGTTTGCATGTTCTGATGACATGTAACTGATTGAATGTTTGAATATGTTAAGTTGATCACCAAAATGAAGAAGGATAATGCAAGACATTAAAATAGTTAATGGATTGTATTGTCATTGATGTCAACTTGATATAATCTAATTGGTTATAACTAAAGTGTCAAAGACTTCAGAGAATCAGAGAGATAAAGATTATGCTTTCAGTAATACATAAAAGACAAGCATTCACAATGTGACTTCAAACACTGACGGCTAGTAGAACTTGATGGACATAGATCACCAAAATTCAAGTCACAGTGATGCCCGAGAAAGAACACTAATGAGCATAATCACAAGCATAACCAACAGCCATAATCATAGTGTAAACCGAGGGAGAAGCCCAAGGAGAACTAGAGTGTTGACCGAAGCTATCAAAGAGTTAAAACACCAAAATTAACTTGAGTTCAAAAATGACAAAATATCTAGCTGGCAGAGCTAAATATGGACTTAACCGGTAGTTATCTTTGTTTTCATTGACAATATAAAGCCAGAGATAAGTAAAGGATTTAAAGCTATTTTGTCCAATTGGCAAGAAGATCTCTACGAGATAAAACATGAGTTTTTGCTTTAAATCTAATTGACTAAGATTGTGGATCACGCCAAGATCAAGAAAATTAAGAACCTAACAACGGTGATATCATTTCTATAAAAGAGACAACTTAATTCATTACGAAGACAGGGTGAATGAATGAAAAGATGTTGTTGAAGATAAATTGATGAAGAGAAACTTCATACAGTCTTGATCAATCAAGCTGAGAAAAGAGCTAAAGTTTTTCTGCGGACACCGAGCAACAGATCACAACATCACCAAGAAGAACTAAAGTGGAGAAAAGGTTTTAAAAGGACATATTGATCATATTAGTTTTATAAGATTACAATAGATCTGAAAATCTGTAAGTATAAGTTGTATATGTGAATAGATCATACTATTTCAGTTTAACCATTGATTCAAAAAGTATCTTAACCGAGCGGGATTTAAAGATCCTTTATATATTGAGATACATTCTAAGGACTATCAAAAGGTTTGATCATGAAGATAGAATGAGATGCCAGATACCTATTGATAGGCCAAGTGAATTTTTTATCAAGGTAGCATAGAGATGCTTGATATCAAGTGACAGACTAAACTTTTAAATCCTCTAACAAGGTCACACCTAACATTGTGTTTGTAACCTTTAATAGGGTTGGCTCTTCACCAAGCTCACTTCATATGAGTGAAAATTTTGGGTTACCGGTCCCAAGTGGTTTTTCCCTTAACAGGGTTTCCACATTAAAATCCCATGTTTCAATGTGTTTATGAGTCATTACACATAGCTTAACTAGATTCATCGGTATACTCTAGATAATTTACTCTTTTTTGGTAAATTAACAGACTATTATTCGGTAAACATACAGTATAAGGTTTAACAAAGCATTCCGAGTAGTAATAATTTGATAATTATATTTGAAGGCATTCATCTTATAGGACTGAAGATAACTAGAGGCTTAATATTGTGGTACTAAGTTTTTGGTCTGATTATTGGAATATTTTTGAGGCCACTGATTCACCCCCCCCCCCCCCCCCCCCCCCCNGATTCCCCCCCCCCCCCCCCTCTCAGATACTACTAACAATTGGTATCAGAGCTTGTGTGCTTAGAAAGGGAATTTAATAGCTCAACAAAATATCACAAGATGAACAAATGAGATGTGCCCAGGTTGAATAAAGACAACTTTGCACCATGGAAAATCAGAATAAGACTCCACCTATCAGGCATTGGAAATGATGTAACTCAATACCTTGATACTAAATATGTGTTTCCTATAGGACCTCACACTCTTGAGAAATTAATATTAAAGCATGAGCACAATTGCATGATGATAGAACTTGCATTGTCACTCTCTGATGCTATGTTTTAAGATTTCAAAACCTGCACCTCTGCAAAGAAAATGTGGGATACGTTGAAGCTGGTACATGGAGGAGATGCTAATGTACTAAGATAAAAGGAAGAAATCCTAAGAGTGGGGTTTGATGACCTAAGGATGAAGGAAGGAGAAAACATCACTCAGTATAGCTACAGAATCAAAGAGGTAGTCAATGCTATTTGAGGAGTTGGAGGTGTACTTGAAGAGGAGACAGTGGTAAGTAAAATCTTAAGAACCTTACTGCATGTATATGCTATTAGAGTTTCTTCTATTCAAGAAATGAGAGCAGTTGCAAACAATACAGTTACTCTAGATAGTCAGATTGGTAGAGTGATTTCATTTGAGATGAATAACTTTGATAATAGTGTCTTACCATCTATAGAATCTGCAATAAAATATTCTTTAAAGATAAGTAACTTAAGTCATAGACATGCTATTAGAAATGATAGTGACAGTGATAATGAGGATCAAGGACTTGATGAGATTGAAGCACTCATGGCCAGAAGATTGCAGAGAGGCAAAGGTAGATACAAAGGTAAATTACCACTTGTATGTTTCAATTGTAAAGAGGTTGGACACTTTGCTGCAAGATGTCCAAATAGAAGAAAATATGATAAATCATATGAGAAGAAGTTTGATAGAGGTGATAATAGATATTACCAAAGAAACCAACAATCTGACAAAAGAGATACTCGAGACTACAAGGACAAAGGGAAGAAATCTTGTTGCCTAGCTGAGAATAGAGAAGATGAAACTGACACTGAATCAGAAGAAGACATTGAGATGGTATTTGTAGCCATGAAGGATGATTCAGACGAAGAAGAAGAAAGGTAGGTAGAAACTGCACTCATATCTACATTTAGTAAGATTGATGTCTGGATCATAGATAGTGGCTGCACTCACCATATGATTGGTGATAAACAAAAGTTTGAGACTTTTGAATACTATAATGGTGGTTCAGTGAGAATGAGAAATGATACACCTTGTCCAATTAAAGGTAAAGGAACTATAATGTTGAATAACCTGATCAAATATGAAAAATCTTACTGGGTAAAAGGACTAAATTATAATCTGGTAAGTATTTCACAGTTGAATAATACAGGTCACCGAGTGGCATTTGAAAATAAGAAGGCAAATATCTTCAATGAACAAGGAAGATTGATTGGTATTGGTGAGCAGACAAAAGGTAACCTTTTCTATCTTCATGACACTAACACCACTTGTTTAATGGCTAGAAACAAAGACATATGGTTGTGGCACAAAATATTGTGTCATGTGAATTTTGACAACATCATAAAGATAAGCAACAAAAGGAATGTCAGAGGCTTACTAAGCATGACTAAGCTTGAGCATATCATGTGCAAAAATTGTCAAAAAGGTAAGATGACAAAGTCTAGTTTCAAGAGTAAAACCCATACATCTAATCCAATTCTAGAATTAGTCCATACAGATCTATGTGGACCCATGAGGACAAAGAGATACTATGGAGATAGGTATTTTATTCTCTTTGTTGGTGATTATTCTAGAATGATGACAGACATGTTCTTAAAAGATAAATCAGAAGCATTTAAGATGTTTAAATTGTTAGTAATAACTGAGAGGGGGGGTGAATCAGTGGCCTCAAAAATTAATCCTTAAATCAACCCTTAAAACTTATAACCACAAATTATGTCTCAATTTTTCTTCTGTCCTATAAGATGAATGTCTTGAAATACTTATATCAATTTTCTACTTGTCAGATTGCTTTGTAAATCTCTCTTATGTATGATTACCAATAAGCAATTAACTATTTTCTGAAACACAGTAAATATGCAGAGTATACCGATAAATCTAGAATTGCATATGTGAAATGTAAAACATTAAAGTAATGAAACATAAACACGTAACACATGGATTTTTAACGTGGAAACCCTGTTAAGGGAAAAAACGTTGGGACCGATACCCCAAATTTTCACTCTTTTGAAGTGAGCTCTGTTAGGAGCCAACCCTGTTAAAGGTTACAAACACATTGTTAGGTGTGACCTTGTTAGAGGATTTAAAAGATAGTTTGTCACCTAGTATCTGGCATCTAATGCTACCATCCTTGATTAAATACTCACTTGTCCTGTCAATAGGTATCGGGCATATCCAATGCTACTTTTATGATCAAACTTTTTGATACTCCTTGGGATGTATCTCAATTGTAAAAGACTTTTAAGTCCTTCTTAGTTAAGAGACTTGATGATTCAATGGTTAAACCGAAACACTAATGATCTATTCATACATACCACTCAATTGCATATTTTTAGATCTATTGTAATTCCATTACCTCTCTGATCAATATAATCAATTTGATACCTTTTCTCCACAATGTTCTGCTATGTGATGTTGTCTCACTATTCATCGGTGTCTGCAGAATCTAGCTCTTTCCTCTGCTTGTTGATCAGGACTGAATAAAGACTTCTTCTTCTGTAGATTTTCTTTTTCATCTTTCCTCTTCTCTTGTTCACCTCACACTTTCCCCCCATTCGTAATGAATTAGGTTTGTCTCTATATAGACATGATTTACCTTTTCTTGACTTTCTTGATTCTTGGCATGATCCATAATTCTCACAAATAGATTTAAAGCAAACTCATGTCTTATCTCAAAGAGATCTTCATGCCAAATGGACAAATCAACTTTAAATCAATTACTTATCTCCGGCTTTATCTGGATGATTAAAATAATGATAAGTATCTGTTAAGTCTATTTATAGCTCTTTGACAGCTAAGCATTTTGTCATTTCTAAACTCTATGTTTTGTCAGTCAACACTTTAGTTAGTCATCGGTGATAACTGACTGTTCCATCGGTGTGACTTTAGTTTTCATCAGGATCTCTGTCCTTGTCTTTTCCTTCGGGCAATGCTATAATTATTTCCGCCAGGTTACTCTATGCTTTGCTCATCGGGCAACACTATAACTTTGCTCTTCGATAATGTTGTTCATTAGCTTGTCGGGTAATACTGTGACTTTTTTCTCTTTTACTCTGTCCATCAGCGTGCACTCTGTCGGTGTATACAATCACTTTGTGAATACTTGACTTGTATGCATTACTGATAGCATAGCCTTTGATTAATTTGTTCTTTGAAGTATTTAGCTGTATTTCCATGACCATACAGAGTATATCAAGTTGACATCAATGACAATATAATACATTAACTGATTTAATGTTTTGCATGATCATCAACTTAACATCTTCAAACATTCAATCAGTTACATGTCATCAATCTCTCCCTTTGGCATTGATGGCAACATACAACATTATCATACTATACTATTACTAATACAATATAAAATATATAGTTTCATCAAGATTTTCTAATGTAACTAATACAAATGTCTGGCTATTGGTAAGCTCAAATAGCTTTGATTTGATTCTTGCAGCTTTCTTTCTGTCTTCAATCCCTTCACTAGATAGATGTAGAATATTTTTTCTCTGATGTGATGTATTCTTCTTCTGTGTCAAACTCTCTCCCTTTGACTATTCTTCTTTCTTGTGATGTCTCTTGTCAGCAATTCTCTCCCTTTGTATGTACTCTCCCATCTTGTTACATCTCTCCCTTTGGATACTTTAATGGATATGATCTCTCCTTGATTTGAGAATGGATATAATGTCTCCCTTTATCAGTATGATAATGATATATCTCTCTCTTTGACAGCAATGCCAAACAAACATCTTTTCAAACAAGCTTTTAAAAGTGATGCCAAATGGATCCTTTCTATCCATAATATATTCCTTGAATTTCTCAATCCATCGGTAATAACGCTGGTACTCGGAGTAGATAAATACCTTGTTGTGTATAGATGTATCTTTGAAGTCCATCTCTCTGCTTGCATAAACATGAATGATATTCTGATAATATGTAGGCTGATGCAGCCTTCTAGTCATCTTACTAACCAGTAGACAAGGGTCTGACCCCTAATCTCTTTCTCAAGTACTCAAATGCATCCTTGGGCAGTGGCTTGGTGAAGATATTGGCCAATTGTTCCTTTGATTGCACATACTCAAGTATCACCTCCTTTTCCTAAACTTGTTCTCTCAAATAATGATACTTGATGGAAATATGCTTTGTTTTAGCATGCATGAATGAATTCTTGGAAATGTTTATTTCACTTGTATTATCACAATAGATAATTACTAGTTCTAAAATTTTCATATGCATACCTTCCAGTCACTGTTTGATCCATGCAATATTTGAGTAGTTTGCAGCAGCATCAACATACTCTGCCTCTGTAGTAGATTGAGAGATGCATCCTTGCTTCTTGTTGATCCATGTGACAAGTTTTTCACCCATAAAGAATGCTCCTCTAGTTGTGCTCTTCTCGTCATCAATATTTCTAGCCCAATCAACATCGGTAAAGACCTTAAGTTCAAATTTGCCTTCTCTACTAAACCATAAGCCATATTCCTTGGTATTCTTCAGATATCTTAGGATTCTTTTCACAGTAGTCATATGTGATTCCCTGGGATTAGTTGAAAATCTTGTAACTATTCCTACTTCATGTGCAATATCTGGTCTAGTATGTACAACATACATGATTTTTCCAATCAATGATCTGTACAAAGTCTAATTTACCTCTATTGACTTGTCTTCCTTTGTTAGTTTACATCCAGTTTCCATCGGTGTTCCAACTAGTTTGGACTCTTCCATCTTGAATATTTTTAGTACTTCTTTGATGTACTTGGATTGTGTAATGAAAATACCTTCTTCTTGTTGCATGATCTGCAAACCAAGAAAGAACTTGATCTCTCCAAACATAGACCTATCAAACTCTTTGCTCATTTCATTTGCAAATGATTTGCATAGCATATCTAAGCAATCAAAATGTTAGCATCAGTATCTTCCTTCAAATATAGATTATTGTTTTCACTAGTCCTTACAAATCAAATACTTATAAGACAGAAATGAAGTCCCTTCTTCTTGTGCATACTCCTTACATACTAGTCTTGCTTTATTTCTGGTGACTTCTCCATTCTCATTCATCTTATTCCTGAATATCCATTTTGTACCAATGACATTCTTGTCATTTGGTCTCGGTATAAGTGTCCATGTCTTGTTTTTCTCTATCTTCTCAATCTTTTCATTCATAGCACTTATTCATTCATCATTATCTAGTAAAACATTGATAGATTTGGGCTCATAATCACAAATAAGACATCTTGTATTTAGAGACTTACTTCTGGTTCTCATACCAGCCTTTTTATCTCCTACGATCTGGTTCTGTGGATGATTCTTTCTGACATATCTTGCAAGTACAGGTTCAGCTCTTTTTCTATCATCTTGATCATCATTTTGTTCCTCATTGTGTTCTCCATCACTTTGTTCATCAGCTTGAGCAATATTCTGATCATCGATATTTGCATCTTGATGCTCGAGTGCAATGATCTGTTGCTCAGGAGCTCTACATTGTTGGTCGGGTAGAGTGTTAGGTTCCTTATTTTAAGCAAACCTATTGTATTCCTCTAGTTCTTTTGTGCTTTCCTTTTCATTCTTCTCTGAAAATTCATCTATCTTTACATTTGCACTTTCAACAATTTTGTTAGAGGCCTTATTTAGATATTTATAAGCCTTTCTCTTGGTAGAATACCCTAGAAAGATTCCTTCATCACTCTTGGAGTCAATTTTTCCATTTCTATCATCTTTTAAGATATGACATTGACTGCCAAAATTTTTGAAATAACTTACATTGGGTTTATATTCATACCAAAGCTCATAAGGTGTCTTTTTGGTGTCTTTCTTCAATTGTACTTTGTTCAATGTGTAAACAAAAATACTAATAGCTTCCCTCCAAAATATTTGGGTGATGCCTTTCTCTATCATTAGTGTCCTTGCACAATCAACTATGGATTTGTTCCTTCTTTCAGCAATTCCATTTTGTTTTGGTGTTCTTGGTGTAGAGACCTGTCTTTTGATTCCATGCTCATTACAAAAGTTAGTGAATTCATCTAAGATAAATTCCGCTCCTCTATCTGATCTTAAGCATTTCAATTCTTTACCACTTTGTTTCTAAACCATTGCCTTATACCATTTAAACATCTTAAATGCTTCTGATTTTTCTTTTAGAAACATGATTGTCATCATTCTAGAGTAATCATCAATGAAGAGAATAAAATATCTATCTCCATAATAACTCTTTGTCCTCATAGGTCCACATAAATCAGTATGGACTAATTCTAGAATTGCATCATATGTATGGGTTTTTCTTTTGAAACTAGACTTTGTCATCTTACCTTTTTGACAATTCTTACACATGATGTTGTTGGGCTTGGTCATTGTCGGTAAGCCTCTGGAATTTCTCTTTTTGCTAATCTTTATCATGTTGTCAAAGTTCACATGACACAATCTTTTGTGCCACAACCATACGTCTTCATTTGTAGCAATCAAACAAGTTTTAGTCAGTATCATTCAGAAAGAATAAGTTACCTTTGTCTGCTCACCAGTACCAATTAGATTTCCTAATTTATTGAAGATCTTTGCCTTCTTATTTTCAAATGCTACTCTGTGACCTAAATTATTCAACTGAGAAACACTCAATAGATTATAATTCAATCCATTTACCCAATAAGCATTTTCACATTTTATCTGGTTATTCAACATTATGATTCCTCTACCTTCAACTGGACAAGGTGTGTCATTACCCATTCTTACCGAACCACCTTTAGAGTATTCAAAAGTCTCAAAATTTTGCTTGTCACCGGTCATATGGTGAGTGCAACCGTTATCTATTATCTAGACATCATTTTTACTAACTTTAGATATGAGTACAGTTTCCACATGCCTTTCTTCATCATCATCTGAATCATCTTTTAGTGCCACAACCACCATCTCGATGTCTTCATCAGATTCAGTGTCAGTATTTTCATCTTTGCATTTTGCTAGGTAACTGGCCTTCTTTCCTTTGTCCTTGTAGTCTCAGGTATCTCTTCTTTCTGATTGTCGATAGCTTCTATAATCACCTCTGTCAGACTTCTTTTCAAATGATCTGTCATTACTTCTGTCATCTTTTCTTTTGTTAGGACATCTTGCAGCAAAGTGTCCAATCTCTTTACAATTAAAAAAAACAAGTGGTAATTTACCTTTGTATTTACCTTTGCCTCTCTGAATTCTTCTTGCCTTAAGTGCTCCCAATTCATCAAGATCTTCTTCTTCACTTTCACTATTACTATCTTTCCTTATAGTGTGTTTATGACTTGATTTACTTATTTTCATAGAAGTTTTGAATGTAGACTCTATGTTTGGTAAGACACTATTATCAAAGTTATTCATCTCAAATGAAATTAGTCTTCCAATCAAACTATCTAGAGTAACATTTCTATTTTCTACTGCTCTCATTTCTTGAATGGAAGATACTCTAATAGCATAAGTAGGTAGTAAGGTTCTTAGAATTTTACTTACCACTGTATCTTCTTTTAGTACACCTCCAACTCCTTAGATAACATTGACTACCCCTTTGATTCTTGTGTTGTACTGAGTGATTTTTTCACCTTCTTTCATTTTAAGATCATCAAACTTTCCTTTAAGGATTATGCCTTGGCTCTCAAAATATTCTTGTCACCACCCTATACAAGCATCAATTTGTCCCACATCTACTTTGCAGTCTTGCAGGTTTTGACATCTTCAAATTCAGCATCGGAGAGTGAGGAAGCAAGATCTATCATCATGCAATTGTGCTCATTCTTCTCTCTCATTTGTTCAACTATTGGTGCTCCTGTGGGAAACACATATTCAGTATCTAAGTATTGAGTAACATCATTTCCAATACCTGATAAGTGGAATCTTATTCTTCTCTGTCGTGAAGAAAAATTATCTTTGTTCAACTTGGGCACATCTCATCTGTTCATCTTGTGATCTTTATCTTAGATCTTGAAAACCTTTATTCTAAGCACACAAGCTCTAATACCAATTGTTAGTAACAACTGAGAGGGGGGGTGAATCAGTGGCCTCAAAAATTATTCCTTAAATCAAACCTTAAAACTTATAACCACAAATTATGTCTCAAGTTATCTTCTATCCTACAAGATGAATGCCTTGAAATACTTATATCAATTTTCTACTTGTCAGATTTCTTTGTATATCTCTCTTCTCTATGATTACCGATAAGCAGTTAACTATTTACTGAAACACAATAAATATGCAGAGTATACCGATAAATCCAGAATTGCATATGTGAAATGTAAAACAGTAAAGTAATGAAACATAAACACATAACATGTGGATTTTTAATGTGGAAATCATGTTAAGGGAAAAACCACTGGGACTGGTACCCCAAATTTTCACTCTTCTGAAGTGAGCTCTGTTAGGAGCCAACCCTATTAAAGGTTACAAACACACTGTTAGGTGTGACCTTGTTAGAGGATTTAAAAGATAGTTTGTCAGCTAGTATATGGCATCTAATGCTACCATCCTTGATCAAACACTCACTTGGCCTGTCAATAGGTATCAGGCATATCCAATGCTACTTTTATGATCAAACTTTTTGATACTCCTTGGGATGTATCTCAATTGTAAAAGAATTTTAATTCCTACTCAGTTAAGAGACTTGAAGCTTCAATGGTTAAACTGAAACACTAATTATCTATTCATATATACAACTCAATTGCAGATTTTCAAATCTATTGTAAGTCCATTACCTCTCAAATCAATTCAATACCTTTCCTCCACACTGCTCTGCTCTGTGATGTTGTCTCACTGTTTGTCGATGTCTGTAGAATCTATCTCTTTCCTCAGCTTGTTGATCAAGACTGAATGAAGACTTCTTCTTCTTCTTCATAATTTCTTTTGTATCTTTCCTCTTCTCTTGTTCACCTCACACTTTCCCCCCCATTCGTAATGAATTAGGTTTGTCTCTATATAGACATGATTTACCTTTTCTTGGCTTTCTTGATTCTTGGCGTGATCCACAATTCTCGCCAATAGATTTAAAGAAAACTCTTGTTTTATCTCAAAGAGATCTTCTTGCCAAATGGAAAAATCACCTTTAAATCAATTACTTATCTTCGGCTTTATCTAGATGATTAAAATAATGATAAGTATCTATTAAGTCTACTTATAGCTCTTTGACAGCTAAGCATTTTGTCATTTTTGAACTCTCTATTATGTCGTTCAACACTTCAGTTAGTCATCGATGATAATTGACTGTTCTATTAGTGTGACTTCAGTTGTCATCAGGATCTCCATCCTTGTCTTTTTCGTTGGGCAATACTATAATTCTTTCCATCAGGTTACTCTGTGCTTTTCTCGTTAGGAAACACTATAACTCTGCTTGTCAGTAATGTTGTGCATTATCTCGTTGGGTAATACTATGAATTTTTCTCTTTTACTCTATCCATCGGCATGCACTCCATCGGTGTATACAATCACTTT
The DNA here is from genome assembly GCA_018584345.1 of Thuja plicata. Taxonomy (NCBI): domain Eukaryota; kingdom Viridiplantae; phylum Streptophyta; class Pinopsida; order Cupressales; family Cupressaceae; genus Thuja; species Thuja plicata. The sequence continues at coordinate 3,044,319 of MU226203.1, forward strand.
GTTAATACTTGACTTTTATTCATTACTGATAGCATAGCCTTTGATTCATTGGTTCTTTGAAGTCTTTAATAGTATTTCCATGACCATACAGAGTATATCAAGTTGACATCAATGACAATACAATGCATTAACTGATTTAATGCCTTTCATGATCATCAACTTAACATCTTCAAACATTCAATCAGTTACATGTCATCAATCTCTCCCTTTGGCATTGATGGAAACATACTACATTATCATACTATACTATTACTAATACAATATGAAATATACAATTTCATCAAGCTTTTCTAATGTAAATAATACAAATGTCTAGCTATTGGTAAGCTCAAATAGCTTTGATTTGATTCTTGCAACTTTCTTTCTATCTTCAATCCCTTCAGTGGATAGATGTAGAATATTTCTTTCTCTGATGTGATGTGTTCTTCTTCTATGTCAAACTCTCTCCCTTTGACTATTCTTCTTTCTTGTGATGTCTCTTGTCATCAATTCTCTCCCTTTGTATGTACTCTCCCCTCTTTTTACATCTCTCCCTTTGGATACATTGATGGATATGATCTCTCCTTGAGTTGAGAATGGATATAATGTCTCCCTTTTATCAGTATGATAATGAGATATCTCTCTCCCTTTGACAGAAATGTCAAACAAACATCTTTTCAAACAAGCTTTTGACAGTGATTCCAAATGGATCCTTTCTATCCATAATATATTTCTTGAATTTCCCAATCCATCGGCAATAACTCTAGTGCTCGAAGTAGATAAATATCTTGCTATGTATAGATGTATCTTTGAAGTAAATCTCTCTGCTTGTATCAACATGAATGATATTTTGATAATATGTAGGCTGAAGCCTTCTAGTCATCTTATTGACCAATAGACAAGGGCCTGACCCCTAGTATCTTTCTCAAGTACTCAAATGCATCCTTGGACAGTGGCTTGGTGAAGATATCAGCCAATTGTTCCTTTGATTGCACATACTCAAGTATCACCTCCTTTGACTAAACTTGTTCTCTCAAACAATGATACTTGATGGCAATATGCTTTGTTTTAGCATGCATGAGTGGATTCTTGGAAATTTTTATTGCACTTGTATTATCACAATAGATAATTACTAGTTCTAAAATTTCATATGCATACCTTCTAGTAATTGTTTGATCTATGCAACATTTGAGCACTTTGTAGTAGCAGCAACATACTCTGCCTCTGTAGTAGATTGAGAGATGCATCCTTTCTTCTTGTTGATCCATGTGACAAGTCTGTCACCCATAAAGAAAGCTCCTCCAGTTGTGATCTTCCAGTCATCAATATTTCTAGCCCAGTAAGCGTCGGTAAAGACCTTAAGTTCAAATTTGCCTTCTCTACTATACCATAAGCCATATTCCTTGGTATTCTTTAGATATCTTAGGATTCTTTTCATAGCAGTCATATGTGATTCCCTAGGATTAGCAAAAAATCTTGCAACTATTCCTACTGCATGTGCAATATCTAGTCTAGTATGTACAACATACATGATTTTTCCAATCATTGATCTGTACAAAGTCTAATTTACCTTTGTTGACTTGTCTTCCTTTATTAGTTTACATACAGTTGCCATCAGTGTTCCAACTAGTTTGGATTCTTCCATCTTGAATATTTTCAGTACTTCTTTGATGTACTTGGATTGTGTAATGAAAATACCTTCATCTTGTTTCATGATTTGTAGACCAAGAAAGAACTTGATCTCTCCAAACATAGACATATCAAACTCTTTGCAAATGATTTGCATAGCATATCATTTCTTCCAAATATGATGTCATCAACAAATATCTCAACAATCAAAATGTTAGAATCAGTATCTTTCTTCAAATATAGATTATTGTTTCCACTAGTCCTTACAAATCCAATGCTTATAAGATAGGAATAAAGTCTCTCATACCAGGCTCAGGGTGCTTGTTTCAATCCATACATGGCTTTGTGTAGTCTACATACCATGTCCCTCTTGTCTGGATCAAAAAACCCTTATGGTTGTTCAATGTATACCTCTTCTTCGAGTATTCTATTCAGGAATGCAAACTTGTAATCCATTTGATATACCTTGAATCCTTTACATGCAGCATAAGAAAGTAAAATTCTTACTCTTTCTAGCCTAGCAATGGGTGCAAAGGTCTCTCCATATTCAATCCCTTCTTCTTATGCATACCCCTTGCATACTAGTCTTGCTTTATTTCTGGTGACTTCTCCATTCTCATTCAACTTATTCTTGAATATCCATTTTGTACTGATGACATTCTTTTCATTTGGTCTTAGTACAAGTGTCCATGTCTTGTTTTTCTCTATCTGCTCAATCTCTTCATTCATAGCACTTATTCATTCATCATTATCTAGTGTAGCACTGACAGATTTGGGCTCATAATCACAAATAAGACATCTTCTATTTAGAGACTTACTTATGGTTCTCATACTAGCCTTTTTATCTCCTATGATCTGGTTTTGTGGATGATTATTTCTGACATATCTTGCAAGTACAGGTTCATCTCTTTGTCTATCAGCTTGATCATCATTTTGTTCTGCATTCTATTCTCCATCACTTTGTTCATCATCTTGAGCAATATTTTGATCGTCAATATTTGCAGCCTGATGCTCGGGTGCAATGATTTGTTGCTTGGGAGCTCTACATCATTGGTCGGGTAGAGTGTCAGTTTCCTCATTGTAAGAAAACCTATTGTACTCCTCTGGTTCTTTTGTGCTTTCCTTTTCATTCTTCTCTACAAATTCATCTATCTTTGCATTTGCACTTTCAACAATTTTGTTAGAGGCCTTATTTAGATATGTATAAGCCTTGCTCTTGGTAGAATACGTTAGAAAGATTCCTTTATCACTCTTGGAGTCAAGCTTTCCATTTCTATTATCTTTTAAGATATAACATTGACTGCCAAAATTTTTGAAATAACTTACATTGGGTGTATATCCATACCAAAGCTCATAAGGTGTCTTTTTGGTGTCTTTTTTCAATTGTACTCTATTCAATGTGTAAATAGCAGTACTGACAGCTTCCCTCCAGAATATTTGGGTGATTCCTTTCTCTATCATCAGTGTCCTTGCACAATCAACTATGGATTTGTTCCTTGTTTTAGCAATTCCATTTTGCTGTGGTGTTCTTGGTGTAGAGACATGTCTTCTGATTTCATGCTCATTACGAAAGTTAGTGAATTCATCTGAGATAAATTCCCCTCCTCTATTTGATCTTAAGCATTTCAATTCTTTACCACTTTGTTTCTAAACCATTGCCTTATACCATTTGAACATCTTAAATGCTTCTGATTTTTCTTTTAGAAACATGACTGTCATCATTTTAGAGTAATCCTCAACAAAGAGAATAAAATATCTATCTCCATAATAACTCTTTGTCCTCATAGGTCCACATAAATCAGTATGGACTAATTCTAGAATGGCATCAGATGTATGGGTTTTGATTTTGAAACTAGACTTTTTCATCTTACCTTTTTGACAATTCTTACACATGATGTTGTCGAGCTTGGTCATCATCGGTAAGCCTCTGACATTTCTCTTTTTTCTAATCTTTATCATGTTTTCAAAGTTCACATGACACAATCTTTTGTGCCACAAACATATGTCTTCATTTGTAGCAATCAAACAAGTGGTGTCGGTATCATTCAAATAGAATAAGTTACATTTTGTCTGCTCACCGGTACCAATCAGATTTCCTGATTTATTGAATATCTTTGCCTTCTTATTTTCAACTGCTACTCTGTGACCTAAATTATTCAACTGAGAAAAACTTAATAGATTATAATTCAATCCATTTACCCAATAATTATTTTCACATTTTATCTAGTTATTCAACATTATGGTTCCTCTACCTTCAACTAGACAAGGTGTGTCATTACCCATTCTTACTGAACCACCTTTATAGTATTCAAAAGTCTCAAACTTTTGCTTGTCACCGGTCATATGTTGAGTGCAGCCACTATCTATGATCCAAACATCATTTTTACTAACTTTAGATATGAGTGCAATTTCTACATACCTTTCTTCATCATCATCTAAATCATCTTTTACTGCCACAAACACCATCTCGATGTCTTCATTAGATTCGGTGTCAGTATCTTCATCTTTGTATTTTTCTAGGTAACTGGCCTTCTTTCCTTTGTCCTTTTAGTATTGGGTATCTCTTCTTTTTTATTGTTGGTAGCTTCTGTAATCACCTCTGTCAGACTTCTTTTCAAATGATCTGTCATTACTTTTGTCATCTTTTCTTCTGTTAGGACATCTTGCAGCAAAGTGTCCAATCTCTTTACAATTAAAACAAACAAGTGGTAATTTACCTTTGTATTTATCTTTGCCTCTTTGCATTCTTCTAGCCATAAGTGCTTCAATTTCATCAAGATCTTCTTCTTCACTTTCACTGTCACTATCTTTCCTCATAGTGTGTTTATGACTTGATTTACTTATTTTCAAAGAAGTTTTGAATGCAGACTCTATGTTTGGTAAGACACTATTATCAAAGTTGTTCATCTCAAATGAAATCAGTCTTCCAATCAAACTTTCTAGAGTAACATTGCTATTTTCTACTGCTCTCATTTCTTGAATGGAAGATACTCTAATAGCATAAGTAGGTAGTAAGGTTCTTAGAATTTTACTTACCACTGTATCTT